>JAPZEB010000006.1:17552295-17575269 GCA_029783705.1 Chaetodon striatus
GGCTAAGACCTAAGATCAGATTGTGTGATAAAAAATAAAGAAATAATGAAATTAATAAAAGAAGGATAGAAACTGGACACACAACAGATTTACTGTGAAAGAAAAAAAAGCCTTCCTGTAAAACTATTATTTGAGGACTGGTTGGAAAATGCAGTGTCTTCTCCTTCAGTATTCCTCTGGGTGAACTCTGGTGTTTTAAAACATTGCAGACAAGATAATTAACCGTCAATTTAAATTTAGGCTTTACAATGTGTAAAAATAAATGTCAAAATCATTCTGTTTAAAGTCGATCGAATGAAGTACATCGCTGACCATTTGATTCCTATAACAGTTTGATTTAAAGTGTCCTACTGGGTGTTATGGGGTTTTATGCATTATTGGAGTAATGCATCCCTTGTATATTTCATCTGAGGTTAGTATTAATGTATGAAATCCAACTTAAGCCACAGAAAAATGGAGATATATCATTATGTTTTGTTGGGGTGAAAGCATAAGCAGGTTATAAAGCACTTTTTAAAACAATTACAAAGTGCTTTACATGTCAGTAATTAAAATAGACAAGCCATGAAAACAACAACTTTTTAAAGAACTAATAAATCACTTAGGTATATAAACATGGGGAAAAAAGACACTTTAAATGAACTAAAAACTTAAGTAAAATCAGGGAAGTCTCTTCAAAGAGATCACTGACTGGGCCGCCCTCATTTCCTTGGGCAGATTGTTTCAGAGCCTCGGGGCCCTGACAGCACTCTGTCCCCCTTAGTTTTCAGTCTCTGGAGCAAACAAAAGACCTCTATTGTAAAACTATTCTAAAACATACAGGGAGCCAGAGTAAAGAGGCTAAAACTGGAGTGATGTAATCATCACTGACTACACTGAAAAAAAACAAATATGCAATGTGAAATTGAATAACTGACTGAATAATAGTTTTCTATAAGAACAGCAATTTGAGAGTACCTGCTTGTAGTTGCTTACTAGTTGATTTTATTAATGACACGTGTGCATATTGTACTTGTATATGACACGCTGGAGACCCAAACCCATCTTATTATTTTATGGTGTCCGTGCAGTTCCACTCCTGTCCACTAGATGTCACTGTGAGTGCTGCCTCCGGGCTGCGCGGTGCTCTCTTGCCTCTAACTGATGATGTGTCGAGAAAACGCTGTCACTTCCGCGTCGCAGCTGTGTGCATATGTGATTGGAAGTGGAGTCCACTGAACTGCCCACAGAGAAATGGAAATATAAGGGTTCTTATTTAGCGCTTTCACCGTCCAAACAATCTCGTAAGCTTGTATTTTCTTGTATGTCCTGGGAAGGCAGAGGACCGGCTACAAGACACGAAGAAAGAAAGGAGAAAACAAGCTAGCTTTGTAGCTAGCTACTGTGAGTGGTGGTCTGCCAGTGGCTGCAGGCTAACTTATGGAAAATGGATTTCCTCTGTGAAATAGTTCAAGCCTTGGTCGCATTGGCAGCTCTAGGTTTCATTGTGGTAAGTGGCCATCATTTTGAGCTCATATTGTGTCTTCAGAGATGTGTTGTATGTTATTTTAACAAATGTTTGTTAAGTGAAGCACAAGCTGTTTCACCCACGGATTGACAGATGACACTCATCACTTGACATTCATCCTGTATGTTCCCCTGATTTTATGATACTTCACTTTCTGTCTGTGTTTAATTATAAACACTAAAATATAGTTGGCAATGTTAGAAAGTCATGACTTATTTTAAATGCTCCAAAGCAGCAGCAACAATAGACCACTTGAATCTGGAAAACGAAATCCTTAAAAGTAGTAAAATACAGCATATGTAAACTAATGAAAAAGAGATTACCATTTGATTTTAACTTGATTCTGTACTACAGCAACATGTACATCACATACCTGTCCTAAAAAAAAAGAAAATTGAAATTCAAAAACACATTTCAATGCAACATATGTTACAGACATGCAAAGACAATACATAAAAAAAACATTTAAACAAAACAAACAATAAATAGCAGTAATCAAAAAAGGTGCAAGGCAGTGGTTTTCAAACGCTCTGTGCCCAAGGCACACCAAAGGGCACACCTGTGTTTATATCGGTGCACAATAGCCTCTATAACATATGCTGTCACTCTTATCATGACATACATGTTTGTTTTTATTTACTAATATCAAATAGCAGTTGACAGCCAACTATAACTCATGAAATATGTATTAACAAAATGAATCAATTCTTTGCAAACCTTTTTAAAAAACACCAAAACACCAATAACCCATCCATTTAAACAGGAAATGATGTAAGATAATGTGATGTGTCACACACTTTTAACTGCCTCACAAATGGCGACAAATATGTTCCCTGCCTAGGTTATTTTTTTTAGATAAATAAAAATAAATTATATTTTTTCAGCTACAGTTTGCCTCTTTATCAGGAAATGGGTGTGCAAAACATACTGATACCGTTAATTAAAAAGTAATTCATATCTTTTTGTATAGGCCAAGTTGAATATTGCAATAATAATGTGTGGGTATCACAAAATCTCACAGCACACCTGGATTTTGGCATCATGGCACACCAGTGTGCTGCAGCACACCATTTGAGAACCGCTGGTTCAAGGCATAAAGTTAAAGCATGAAACAGGATAAAAACATTCAAAGCTGATAAGATTTATCTCTGGTCTGCCTCAAATCTTTTTACAACAAACACTGTACCTCTGCTACATCACAAACTTTAGTGGATGCTCTGACATGCAGATTTAGTTATCATAGATATTACACATTATACACATGTTCTTAAATATTACAAACAGTAACACATCTCTTGTCTATTTATTTTGTTAAAAAAAAACCCATAAGTTTTTACACAATACTCTGAAAGTACCTCACGGCAAGAGTAACAGGAGTGCAACTCTCATATTTCTCCCTTTTCAGGTGCTCATAATAGCACACGTCAGTGCTGGGATGGTGAACGTTGCACGCCATGAGAAGGAGAAATACTACCTCACCCCAACAGGAGAGAAGGAGCTTTTCCCCAGCCTGCATGATCCCCATTCCAGGGAGCTTTCTGTCGTGATCCCGGCGTATAACGAGGAACTCAGAAGTGAGCAATGGGGGAATACACTGAGGTTTCTTTTAGGAACTTCTGCACAGTGTGTGCCTTTTCCTGTTGATGGCCCATCAGTGTTTAGCTTGCTTGAATACAGACACAGCAGACTGTAAAAAGTGATGTTAACCCAGATGGAAAGTAGCTATGTAATTGCATTATATTGCACATTGACAGAATATATATAGAACGAAAAGGATAAGGTAGTAAAGCATTCAGTTATCATTCAGTTGGTGCAATGTAAATCCCATAATCCTGTCCTCTTAGGCTTTGTGTCACTGCCCACCTGCAGCAGGCAATAGTTGCTAATATGTGTGTGACTTTGTGTCATTACAGTGCCTGTGATGTTGGATGAAGCTATGGAGTACCTGGAAAACAGACAGGCAAGTACTTGGCCTCAAATGGGCAGTGTTAAGTTAACTTTTAATCATAACTTAATTTTAAAGAGACACAATTAAAAGACTCTAGAAATGATTTAATCAATAATTAAATGTGAATGAAAGACCGTTTAATCATTCACTTAAAGGAAAGTTAGTTTCAATAGAAAAACCTCTTATGGCTGGATCAGTTATTCTCAAAGTGACCATAGGGTGGCAGCATTCAACTTTAAAAAGTGCCTGTTGTGAACTAAACCAAACCTCATGTTATTTCCTGACTGCAGAAACAGCATCCCTCTTTTACCTATGAGGTCATTGTGGTTGACGATGGCAGCAAAGACAAAACCACTGAGGTGATGATTTAAACTTTTTTTGGGGAATATTTTACCAGGAATTCTATTTTCTCTGAGCTTAGTTTTGCTGAGCCAAACATTTCAAAATGTTTTTTCTGTTGTGCTGTCTCGCCAGGTTGCCTTGCGGTACAGCAGGAAGTACGGTTCTGATAAAGTGCGGGTCCTGACACTGGTGAAGAACAGGGGGAAAGGAGGAGCTGTGCGGATGGTGAGACTGGAGATATTAAACTACGTTATGTCTGGATGAAGCATCAAAGCAACAGCTTTGAGTTAATTTTATGTGGGTATTTATTCTGTCTCACTTTAAGGGAACTCTGAGCTCCAGAGGGAAATTCATTCTCATGGCAGATGCTGACGGAGCCACAAAGTTTGCTGACATTGAGAAGGTGGAGGCCGGACTCGATGAGCTCAACCCTAAACCGGTGTGGCCCTGTTCAGTTTTTGTTGATCTGTCTCACATACATGTATCAGGAAAAGGTGGTTAGTGTGTGGCCATCCTAAAGATGTCTGTCTGTACATTTAGGAGAATATGGCGATTTCCTGTGGTTCCAGAGCTCACCTGGAGAAAGACTCAGTAGCTCAGGTAATTGTCTGTTAGTCTTTTTCTTTGTAGCATTGTAGACTGTCTCCAACCATGAAATAACAAGTGTTGTGTTTCTGCCACAGCGATCTGTGTTCCGCACATTCCTCATGTATGGCTTTCACTTCCTGGTGTGGTTCTTCTGCGTGAGAGGGATCAAGGACACACAGTGTGGCTTCAAGCTTTTCACACGTGAAGCTGCACTCAAGACCTTCTCTTGTCTCCACGTAGAGCGATGGTAAGCACTCACACTCCACCATGGACACTTCATTCATTTGGGTGATGATACAACAACAGCCTCTGTTTCCCCTACCATTATATTGGGAAGGGCACCCTGCTCCACCTGTCAGACTCTCCACCCTGCCTAGCCAATAAGAAGTTATTGATTTAATTCATTGATTTTTTTTAGAAATAGTTAATTAAAAGGCCAAAATAGATATCAAGAAATGAACTTGACTTTTAGGTTGACATAATGTCCCTTAATCAAGTGTAGTTCAAGTGTTGCGTACCTCAGTGGTGTGGTGTAATTTCCGTGGTGCATTATTCTCTTCAGCCGTAGCATACAGAATTGTAGGAAGACACACTTTATTTAAGTTCTTTGAAAGAGACAGACACCATCAACCTGATGGCAGAGGCAGTTGGACACATCAACACTGCCTCTGCACCACCTAAGCAGGGCTGAAGCTGAACGGGAAAAAGACTGCAGTCAGGTCAGCTGTCACTCGCATCTCCATTGTCAAACCAGCTGCTGCTAAAGTTTGAGTAAATCAGTGTTCTGACCTTCAATGCACTGAAATGGTCCAGTGTACACTTGACTACATCTGGTTTTCAAAATAAGGTCTCAAGACAGAGTATATACAAAATATATGAAAATAAGATTAACTTGATTTTTCTCACAGGAAGTGTAGAACTGTGTTCCTTATAAATTAGAAATGGGAAATCCCATTAAATTATGAAAGAAATTACTTTATGCTTTGGTTTTGAGTTTCTGGGAAAAAAGTAGTCCTGACAATGATTACATAGCCATAGCCAAAATTATAGTCTCACATTTGTACCTTGAAATAGCGACATTTTATCGGTAAATTCAGCCAGCGTATGATCCCAGCAAACTGCAGACAACATTTTTTTGAGCTATGTAGCTAAGACTTAACTCTAGTCACTCACTTTCTCTTGCGTATTATGTCATTAAAATTGGTGCCATCCACCCCATCCATCCACATCAGACATCTGTGTGGGTGGACTGTTGGTTTGTAGGGGCTTTAACATTGTCATGTAAAAGATGACCGATTGCATACAACTTCAAAAAGAATTGGGAGGAATACGGTGGAAAAATGGTGTGTTTATTTAGCCAATGAAACAGATCTCACATGATTATATTGTGTGTACCATGTCTGACATCCTGCCTTGACTTTTTAAACATCCCATAACCTCATGTTTTTCCTCTATATACCACTATGTATTTTTGTCCTTTTTTCTCTTTGCTTATTGCCCTTATAATGTAAGAAATGTTCATTAATAAAAAAGTATTCAAAATAAACATTGTCTGGTAAAGGTTGTTGTGATGAGAGAGGCAGCGTATTGTGTGAACATGAATTTTAATGCAGCCTCTGAACATTGTTGTGTGCTCTTATCTCTCCTCTCACAGGGCTTTTGATGTGGAGCTCCTGTATATCGCCCAGTGTTTTAAAATCCCCATAGCAGAGGTGGCGGTCAACTGGACTGAAATAGAAGGTAGGATTTTCATGGAATATGTGGACATGTGTTTTCCAACTGTGCTATATTGTTGTTCTATAAATATCTCTGTTGGAGGCTTCTGTAGGTCTGTGAGTGGCTGATTTTTATATATAACCTCTAGTAATCCGTATGTTAACCTCTTGTAAATGTTTGCATATTGTAGGTGTTTATAAATGTTCGTCTTTGTGGGTTTTTTTCTCTTTGAATTTTATTCTCTTTTGACTGACATTTACTGTGTACGTGTTTTTCCCGCTGATGCTTCACTCAGATTATTCAATATATTTTCAGTGCCTGCTTGGTACTTGTCAGATAAAGTCTCCTCTGATGAATGAGTTACAGCCTATCAGTTGTAAATGTCAGCATGCTTGCATATTTCCCATCAGAGGATCACTTGAGAATGTAATGCCTATGCGTTTGCTCTCCCAGGATCTAAGCTGGTCCCGTTTTGGAGCTGGCTGCAGATGGGACGAGACCTGGTTTTCATCCGCCTGCGCTACCTCACCGGAGCCTGGAAACTGCAGTCATCACTAAAGACTGACTAGCCAATCAGACAAGCCCTGGTGTCCTATAGACAGCCTATGATAGGGCCATGGAACCGTTGGATGAGGTGGGATTAACAACTGTGTCCATCATTTACTGTAATAAACAACCAAGATCAGAGTACAGTATATCATGTCCGTCTCCAGTCCAGACGTCACTGGATGTGATGTAATGACACAGTGATGAGTCCTTCATGGTCCTGCCTTTTTTTTTTAGTTTATTTGGATTTCGGCTTGTGATGGCCGCCGTTACGTGCTCATTTCTGTCGGCACGGCTTACAGAATGTCTGTATGACTGATCCGTGTACTAAGTTACTTCATGTTTATTTGTGGCCAATCAGGTGTAAGTGAGAGAGACTTGTAGTGAAATAATATGGAGGATCTGATCATCTGTGTGTCATGATTGTGACAGGTAGAACGAATGTTACTATGTGAGATTTTTAAAAGGGAGGGGTTGTATTTTTGGGGCAACACGGTTATGGGTCGATGGGCTGGAAGACTTGAGCCAAAATAAAAATTTCAATGATTTATGATTTGTTAATCATTATTAACACACTAATAACAGCTGCAGCAGCAAGTCATGTAATTGGTTTGTCAGACAATAGAAACTTAAAGATATGGTACACATGATTTCCCTACAAAAGAATGTATACATTCATACAGAAGTTATCCCTTTAAATCACCACTTATGAACCACTAGAAGGGTGTGGTGGTGTCTTTTTCTCCAGAGACTCTGCCCTCTACCTGTATTTTCTTATTTTCTGTGTTCAGGTTGTTTACAGGTGTGTACGCCCACAGAGCTCAGGTGAAGTCGGGGCTTTATAAAACCGTAGTGACCAGGTGTCAGACCATAAGCAGCAGGCATTCAAGACACAGCACCAAAAGAAAGCAAATATAGTGAGGTGTAACGCCAAATGAGAGTGAATCTGGGGTCGACCTGACAGTCCTGCACCGTATACCTTTAATCTGAAACTATTTTAAATAGATTAATTGTTTTCATCTTTTTTTTTCATCATAAAAATATATATAAAAATGTTAGAATTTGCTTTATTCTTTGGTCTTTCGTAAAATGTACCGTAAAACTTCAATTAAAAGCCCAGTCCCTTTCACCAGCCTGATGTGGCTACATGTTTTGACAAATAAAGGCCTGTCTCAATTAGAGGCCTGATCTGGTTGCCAGGCAGTTCATTTTTTTAATAGAAGGTCTTCAGATGTATCAAACCAGGTTGTTGGCTACCTCAAATTGTGTGTCCATTCCTCCATTACCCTGTAAGTTACTCTTACTTTTTTAGTCCCCAAAGGGTCCTCAGATCAAAAGGGTTTTTCATAAAAATTAATCCAAGTTGTGAGTATTGTTTTAACAGGATAAAGTGGTGTTGTGTCAGTATGCTGGTTGCCATAATCCTCAAGTGCTATAACTCTCTCTATCTCTCTCTCTGAAGCTCTGTCTGTGGCAGCTACTGTAGATCAAATGAATGATTCATAATTGATACATTACTTGAAGCCTTATTTTTATTTCCCTGTCTTAGCTGAGCAACAGTTTTGTGTGAAAGGAATCAAAGGCCTGTCCCATGTAGACGCCTGTCCCAGATATAGGCCTGTTGATTTCAGTGATTTAAGCAAATAATGGCCTGGGCTATTAACTGAAGTTTTACGGTATATTTTGGGGTTTTGTTTTGTTTATCAGACAAAATAAGAAATTTAATGTTGTCACCATATTTTATAATTGTCGCAGCCTTACTGCCTTCAATTAAAAACTAACTTTATACAGCACCCTTCAAAACAGAGGCTACAAAGTGCTTAACAGGAGGAAGAAGAGTAAGAGAATTAAAAAAAGACAGAGGTCACAAACCAGAGAATATAAACATATAAAACAAAGAAAAAGCTAAATAATTTTTTCAGACACTTTGTTGCCACACATTTCTGCACCACAAACCTGAGACTCGAACACAATGTGACAACAAGGTAAAAGCCTTTCTTCAGAGCTCTGGACCAGCACCAGCTGAGCTCAAAAAGATGTGATGTCTTTCTCTAGATCTTAAAGCTAAAGGAGATACTCACAGTGTTAACTTTTTTGTAACACAGCAGGACTGAACCAGTGATTTCACAGGGAGCTCAAGATTTGCATCAATTCAGTTCACTTTAATTCAGTAGAACTTGATTTATGCCAAAGGAAATTCTTGTGCCAGAGAAAGCTTCAAATTACAGTAGCACTAAGTATAGTCACCACAACTTTAACGATTCACAACCAGTAACAGCAAAGACAACCACTGGGTTCCCCGAGTCAGGGTCTCTCACTGGGCACAGCTTTAGAACAATAGAGTAATAAATGTAATAAATCTGGTAATAAATATCTTAGAATAGTAGTAAAAAATAGGAATGAAAAAAATAAATAAAATAAAATAAATATAATATAATAAATAAAAAACAATAAAATAAATATAATATAATAAATAAAAATAACAAAAATAAATATATAATATAATAAATAAAAAATACATAAAAAGTAAAAATAAAAAAATAAAAATAGATAGCAACAAATGTAGGAGCAAAAGCAAAACCCAGAGCCTAATACAGTAACAATAGGAGTATAAGTATAAGAGTTACAAAAAATTATCTAAAATGGTGGAAAAAAACAGAGCACACCTGCTAATCAATGCTGTATTGATTATGATATTACAACGAGAAGTGGAAATGTATGACTGAGAAAAAGATACTGCATTACAATGACAAGTGATCAGGATATTGAAGAGTAATATTGCACATGATGTGAATAATATTACACAAGATAGTTATATATAAGTTATATGTTTGGATCCCCTGTCAGTCAGCTTTGTGTCTTTGCAGTCGCACACAAAGCCTCACCCTGCTGATGTAATGGTTCTTAAAGTGCTTGGTATCTCGCTGCAAAATTTGCCAGATGGACTATATTAACACACAGGGTGCACAGTCAGCGTGACTCTGCTTTCATCTTAGCTCATTGTCTCCCAGTTTGGGGACCAGGGTCTGTGTCAGGCATCCCTCAGAGGAAACTGAGCTGAGGAGCATATCGGTTAAATATTCTTACGAGAAATCTGCAGGATCAGACTCCACTCGCAGTTTATTTAATTTGCTATAAAATTAGATTTAACAGCTAAAATCCTTCTATAAAGTCAGCTTGTGTCCACTGCATGAAATATTACCGCAGAGGGGGGAGCTGCATTATCATGAGTTTGGCGTTTCTCTGACATGAAAGAGTTGGGAAACCCTGGACTACATTATTTATCTCACTAAAGTCATCCCTTTGCCTGTCTCCTAAACCTCATGCGGACATCTTCTTGGAAAGTGTCCAGCGAGCGTTTTTGCGGTCTGAGTAAATGAAGTTCTTCAAAGCGCTGCTTTCTTATGCAAGCCTGAGGTCTAGGGCTCGTACTGATGCGGATGTCTCTGGGGCCCTCTCTGAGCCCTGGGGAGCGCATCCTGTTTGTGCCATGTCTGTCTGTCTGCAAGCAGACGAGACTCAGAGAGGCAGCGTATCATAATCTGGCTGCTCTTTTTCTAGTTTCCTGCCTCAGGAGTCAGTGAAAGGTGAGGAGCTGAAGATTTACATGTGGGCTCTATGTCTTTCATTCATATGAATTTAATGTGATGTCAAAATGCTAACTGAGAGAGAGCACATGTACTGTTGCTCATTTCTGGAATAAAGCCTTCTTAGTGGCTCTCCTGGGGGTCCACACACCAGACTTTGGAAACCACTGGCTCCTGTCAGACCTCCACCTATTTGTGGCACACCGGCTGCTTGCCCCTGTGTTGCATTCTGGTCATCCACCTGGTGGTGGTTGGAGAAAAAAAAAAGAGCATAGGGTTTTTGACAGGATCCCCAGAGTGCTTTCACTTCGTGTTGGGAGTATTGTTACGTTCCGCAGCAGTTGCTGTAAACTGAAAATGTCAAACTTGTAGACTCACTGTCGCCAGCCGGGCTTGCGTCATTAACTGGACTAGTCACGGCACTCCCAATAAAGGATCGTATCCATCCGCAATGAGAAAGACCTCTGTGTGGCTCCCAACAATAGATAATGACACGATATCGATTTTAAGAGAAAAACGAGGCTTGCTTTTACAACGCCACTGAATAGGACGGCGGATTGATCCTACTTTTACAACAGGTGCAGTGTGTGCATGTGCGCGCGTGCACGTGAAAGATAGATGTTTAATCATGTGTTTAATAGTTTTATTTTATTAGGTCCAGCTGGAAACGCTACATAACTTTACAGGCTTATATAAAAGCTAAGCAATTATTGATTTTAAAGCAGTTTAAACACAAGCTCGCACCACCTGTAATCTGAACTACACACCACATGCAAATATCAGCCTGCTGTACAGGCAAAATAAACCTTATTAAAGTCACTGTCATCTTAATTTATATTAAATATTATACCAGATGTGAGCAAAGAAATGACAAAACTTTAAGAGAAGACTTTATGGATGACACAGGGACACAAACACACTGTTCTGAACACGTCTCCATTCATTACAATGGTCTGTAAAGAGGAACAGGTGTGATTGTTTTTTTTTTGTTTTTTGTTTTTTATTTCCCGGCCTCCCTGACTTAGTTAGAGCCAACTAGTCTGTGTCTAGCACTAGGAGACTGGGCATGGCTCAGGTGGGACGCACTCACACGCACGCGCCCACATGCATGCAGCTGCGGGGCCTGAATGAAATCCCTGAAATCCTGGGAAAGTTCCAGGAGGGGGAAGGCGGAGGGATCTTGCATGCAGGCGCTGCGGTTCCAGCCAGGCTGACGCCGCCGAGGCTGTGTGGCGCTCGGCTGGGGCTGCTGGAGGAGCGGAGGCTCCGGGCTCTGCAAACCTGCGTCAATGCAACCGCACGCTGCCGGGACTGTACCGGAAGACGGTGCGGCTGTACCGTCAAAATAAAAGCTGAGATGAAAGTTTACAGTTACGGCCTGAGGTGTCAGGAGTCTGCCACTGGAACACAAAACATGGAGGTGGTGAGTTATATGTATTTATTGCTAAGTTTAAAAAAAAAAGTAAAAATATGGTCATAATGATAATCAAGTAATTGTTTTACTGATTATATGCAAAATAAGATATATGTATACATACATAGTGATTCCTAATGACATTTTTTTGTTTGTTTTTCTATTCACTATTGCATCTTTCGATGTTTCTCGGTTGCTTCAACTCAGAAGAAAGCAAAATGTATTTATTTATTCATTTGATTGTTTACATCATAAGCAATATGATTCTATGGAGAATTATTAATGTAATTTAAACCCATTATATTGAAGCAGATCTAGGTCTATTATTGGAATTGTTAGGTCTAATGACCTCTGCATTTTTAATTCCTCCTAGTTATTTGGGATCACTAGGACCTCATAAGTATAAAAAAAGAACCTTGTTGGCTTTTGTGTCAGGATCGGCTGCAGACTGACTGGATAGAGATGGCTGCCATCTTGTTTTTACGTGGATTAGTGTATTGTGCTCCTACTACCACTAAATGGCACTAAAAAGCGTCCACAAGCAAGGACAACAGGTCTGAGTTAAGCGTAATGAAGTAGAAGGTCAAGTAAACCCCAAAATGTGATGTCCCCATATGAGGACACAAGATCTCAGGAGGATATACTGTGTAGTTGGCATATGCTAAAATAGCAATACTAAATTCTACCAATTGTATGCATATGTTGTTGTAATTAACTATCGATAAATCCTAAATTATTTTCCAGACTCTATATTACC
The DNA here is from genome assembly GCA_029783705.1 of Chaetodon striatus. NCBI lineage: Eukaryota > Metazoa > Chordata > Actinopteri > Chaetodontiformes > Chaetodontidae > Chaetodon > Chaetodon striatus. Next base: position 17,564,701 of record JAPZEB010000006.1, read on the forward strand.
TGCAGTGTTTAACAATACAGAGAGTATTAACATAATATCGTCGCAACAGTTTACTTTTTAAGCAACTTGCACTCGTTCATGAAGCCATAGTTGGCCATCACCATCTAACTGAGTGTACACACATGTAAAATCTTAGCAGATTTACAGCCCATACATCTTATTTTCTTGATTGTGTCTAGCCTATTTGGTATCGATCTACATGATATGAACTTATTTTTTCTGTTTATATTAATGACATGCACATCTTTATTCTCGTTTTCAGCTGGCACTTTGCAACACATATTTAGAAAACATTGCTTTTATTTTGAAATGTGCAAGTAGATGCAATGTTTTCCGAGGCTGACTTGACACTCCAACGTCAACACACGCTCACGCACACACACACACACACACACACACCTTCGCAGCTCCAGTGTGCTGGCTCGACCTACTACAGACAGGGAAGTCTCCACACGCATAAGCCTGTCTGCGGTGCACTTGTTATCACAACAGAGGTGAGTAAATGAGCACATTCAATATTTCCAGAGATTAGAGTTTGTTTTTTTTTATGTTCAGTGTTGTGGATTTGTTGCCAAGTTGAATATTTGAAGATGGTTGTTGTTTAATGCAAGTTTAGTGGATTCAGTGTTGCTCTGTTAGTTTCACATGTTGACATGACTGGTTATAGAAGAATATGATGTAACAGCTGAGTGTGGATCAGTAATCAATAGACGGGTCTAGTAGTTTGAACACAGATTTAGGAACATTGGAAAAGGTGAAAATAGAGTTGTTTTTTGGAGATGTATTTAAGTGACTGGTTCAACTTGGGTTTATAGTGACATGTTATCAAACTAGATGCCAAGCTTCTAGTCTCAGCAGTCCACCATCAAGGTGCGCGTCTGCAGATTAGGGCAGATCCTGGACTCTGTAGCGGCAAAACCACTCTCTGTTGCCGTAGTAAAAGGAAGCTGGCGTGTTTACTTTTTTGGGAAGGGGTGTCCTGGTGATAAAGCATTAGGTAATTAGCCTATCTGAGGCTGCAGACTGGGTGACGCCAGCCTCCATAAAGCAGCAGCGGCAGACTGATGCCGCATTGAGCTCGTGCGCTTTTGCTGTCATTGTAAACCCCCAGCTGTCTGTCTTGTTTGTCTGCGGGAAACCAGCGTTGGTCACATGAGCACAGGACATAATGTAGGTATGCTGATTCACACTACTTATTACCTGTGTGTATTTCTGAGAGGCATCTGTTTTGGGGAAGCCGCAGAGTCTTAAATTTAAGTGGAAACTGGGATGTGATTGTGTGTCTTAGAATATTCTGACTAAGCCAAAAAGCTTTGAGTTTCAAAAGCTTTCACATTCACCACGCTGGTTTCTAATCTGCATTAGATGTGCATAAACAAACAAAGACAAGAATGAGCAAACAAGCTGTTAAAGTCTGACATGCAAAATGGATTTACTACAAAAACTTTGGGTCAAACTTGACACTCTGCTCCAGAGAATAAAACAAGTTGATCACCATTATAGACTTACTATGGAGTTTCAGACATACTTTACTGTATAAATATATTTAGGAAAAGTTGAGTGATTTATTAGGAAGAAGGCGCTGCTGGAGTGATGCACACTGATATTAGGACTCAAGGAGGCCACCCAAATAAAGTGGAGTAGACTAAATAGTTTGTAAATACTATACTTTATGTCCTCTATACCACCTAGCTTTTAGATGGACACAGACAAACACAAAAACAGGGAGAGCTCTCTCTCCCTCTCTCTGTCTGCCTCCCTCCCTCTCCCCCTCCTGTCCTGTGATGTGTTCTGGCCAGACAGTATGGCTCCTGGGCGTCAGTGGCATGATCATAGAAACAGAGGCCAGAAAGGACATTCCTCATTGTTGGTGAATCTAGAAATGAGCTTGGCCATCTCGCCCTGCTCTTTCTGAGGCTGTTTTTGGTACGTGTTTCATTTTCTCCATAGAGAATAATGCGCTTGTTGTAGGAGATCTCAGCCTCGATGCCGGCATGGCCTCCTTATCATGGAAATCCACCTCTAATGCCCACATTGTTAAGTACGAGTAGATTTTTGCTCATGTGGTGTTCAGTCTTTGAATTGACTCTGCTGGCTGTCATCACTCCAGCTTATCACCTCAGTGACTTTGGCTCAATTCTCCTAACAATTAAATCCCAAGGTCTGTTTCTCTACCTAACCGCTGGACTCCTTCTCCAAGCATGCATCTGTTTCAGCTAAATTAGCAGTTAATACTATCTCTCTCTTCTCCTGCCAGATGATTGAAACTTGACCTGGAATTCTTACTGTGTGAGGAACAACCTTCCCTGCAGGAGGCTTCGAATCCAGAGCTGCCGGATCCCTTTTGTGCCAACACAGAGAGGGGGGATTTAGAGTTTGTGCTGCACTGGGGGAAGTTCAACTCCTCCACCGGCACTGCGCGGAAGTAACAGCGGAATACAAAAACAGCCTCTGTTTACACAGACTCATCACGCTACCTCTTTTATCCTTACTTCTGTCCTGGCTTCTCATCATTTGCCTCCTGTCCTCAAGGGAAGTTTTATCCCCCCTTTAACAGCGTCCATCACGTCATCTCGCCCCCCCTGCTGTTTATTCATCTCATAATGAACTCCTCTGCCTCCATTACGTCCCTATTCTCCTTCACCAGCCCGGCGGTGAAGCGCCTGCTTGGCTGGAAACAAGGGGATGAGGAGGAGAAGTGGGCGGAGAAGGCTGTGGATTCTCTAGTGAAGAAACTAAAGAAGAAGAAGGGGGCAATGGAGGAGCTGGAGAGAGCCCTCAGCTGCCCAGGACAGCCCAGTGAGTATCACAGTGTCAAACATTCAGTAGTAGTCTCGTTCGGTGGCTCCCGATCTGGACGGCCCCCCACGAGAGAGTCACAAGATAAACATGAGGGACCTTGAGATTGATTACAGGATAGGGAATAGGACAAAGCATGCTTCTGCTACACAAAATAATGACTTTGATTTACCTCTCTGGGCCTCTAAGACTCATTCAAATAAAAGAATTTAAGAGGGAAAAATCCCTTGTAACCAACTGACAACATGCAACATGTGACAAGTAATGCTTTATTTGAGTGGTCATAAGGTCAAAAGGTTGGGAACCACTGGTCCCGTCAGTAAAGAGTATGTTTTATGCCTGTGAAGTCGCAGGTTTGACTGCAACAGATGCTACATGCCAAAATGTTCTCGCACAAGGTGACCATTTTAAGTAGATAAGTTGTAAATACAAAGCACAAGAAGCGTCCAATGATCTTCTTGTACCCTCAGACTTCCATTTTAAAACTGCCTGAGACGTAGTAACTGTATTAGAAAATACTAGACAGAGTGCTAAGTGATAATTTCTATCAAATCGTCATGGTAACAAATGTGTCTCAAAGTTTAAACGCAAAACACAGTCTGCCCAGCTGCGATGAGGTCCGTGCTGTTTCATTTGAATCCTTCAGGCAAGTGCGTGACCATTCCGCGGTCGCTGGACGGCAGGTTACAGGTGTCCCACAGGAAGGGACTGCCCCACGTCATCTACTGCAGGGTGTGGCGCTGGCCCGACCTGCAGTCCCACCACGAGCTGAAAGCCCTGGAGTGCTGCGAGTTCCCCTTCGGCTCCAAGCAGAAGGACATCTGTGTCAACCCTTACCACTACAGGCGCGTGGAGACTCCAGGTACACACATTATCAGAGAACATCTTCTAAACCTGCTGTAACAAATAAGATCATTGTTGAATTTCAGAATCATAACAGTAAAGCTTTTGTGGGTTCCCAAACAGAGACAGGACATTTGATCTAATACAGTGCTCCCAAGCCAAAAGGATTTGCAGTAATATGATCTTTTATAACAGCATCTGGCTCTTGCTCTGAGTCTCTCTTTGTCTCTGTTCCCTCCCTCTCTACCCTCTCTACCTTTTTTCTTTTCCCTCTCTCTCATCTTCTCTCAGTGTTGCCACCAGTGCTGGTCCCACGCCACAGCGAGTTCAACCCTCAGCACAGTTTACTGGCAAAGTTCAGGAACGCCTCCCTGCACAACGAGCCTCTGATGCCCCAAAACGCCACCTACCCGGACTCCTTCCCCGCGCTGCCCTGCTCCTCCTTCTCCTCCTCCTCCCCTTCTTCCTCCTCCCTCGCCCAGTCTCCCACCTCACAGAGTTACCCCAACTCCCCCAACAGCTCTGCAGAGCCTGGCAGCCCGTATCACATCACAGGTAGCAATCAAAACAAGCGAGCTCATATGTTGCGGCCAGTGTGAAATAGCAGGGAAACACCTGTCACGCCAGCAGGTTTGTGACTGAATTCACTCCCACTTGTCCTCTTCTTGTGATTTCTGACATGCTTTTCCAGCCGAGACTCCCCCACCTCCGTACAGCATGATGGAGACGAGCCCTCAAGAGGATGTGAAGCCCAGCAACTCCACAGAAACCATCAAACTCACATTTTCAGCTCCACACAGAGGTACCTTAAGTTCACACAAGAGGAGACACACAGAAAATAGAAATACATGCATATTAAAGGAATGCTTCACCCCAAAATGTCCATTTTTATATCTCTTACTCACCCTGTTACATTAAATTTGTCAAGAAATTGTTTTTCTCACATGATTATTGATGAATTGAACCTGAACATAGAGCTGCTGGTCTAAAGCTGTCGAGATCTGTAGTTTGTTTGTGTGACTTTGGTGGTTTAAAGCAGTGGCTCCCAACTGGTGGGTCACGAGTCCACTGTGAATAGACACAGTTTACTCTTAAGTACAGCTCATTTCCGGCACAGAGCTTTTATTTTGAAGTGCTGTTTCCCGCTGTAGAGTGAGTGACAGCTGTACAAGGGACAGCTACTTGAGAGGGACAGCAAACTAGCTCGACGACATGGTCAAACTCAAGTATGACGTTAAATATGTTAAACTGCGTGGACCTTGAACTAATGACCAAGGAGAAATCCGGACCCTGTTGCTGGACCGGTCGAGAGCCACTGGTTTAAGCGTTAGTTCAGATTCACCAAAGTCACACAGTGGTCATTTAGGGTGTGAAGTATTCCTTAAAGTGTCCACAGATACGTGTTGTCTTTATACCGAGACACGGATATCTCTAGTTGTATGTTTACCACTGAAGGTAATGTTGCAAATTTTTGCAAGTGTCTAAAATGAAATAGACGTAGCACATTTTATCCTTGATGCCCACCTCTAAGTCTGCCCATCCTTGTGTTCCTGTGTAGATTTACGGCCTGTGTGTTACGAGGAGCCGGAGTACTGGTGTTCAGTAGCTTATTACGAGCTCAACAACCGGGTGGGGGAGACTTTCCACGCGTCGTCCCGCAGCGTCTTGGTGGACGGCTTCACAGACCCATCCAACAACAAGAACCGCTTCTGCCTCGGCCTGCTATCCAACGTCAACCGCAACTCCACCATCGAACACACGCGCAGGCACATAGGCAAAGGTAGGCTGGACGACTCATGCAGGTAATTCATATCAAAACAAACACTTGTATCATCATACGTAAGGTGAAAGCTCAAACTTGTTGGCAAAAATGATTTCACACAGTAATTCTTTTTAATAGATGCCCGCTTAGTGTGTGTGCCTTGATCAGCGACTCAGCTTGTCTCCTTGTGCGGAATCCTTCAGGCTAAATCTTGTGTTTTTTTGTCTCATGGGAAAAGAGTGCAGAAAGCCTGCCTTTGTTGGACAGTAATCAAGCCTCTCTGGGTTACAGTAAACTGTGCACTGTGTGGTTTTGAATGATAGTGGTGACACAAAGGGTTGAGGGAAGTTGGTCCCCAACTCACAGACACCACTGACACTTCTCAGACATTCCTCATTTACAAGCAAAGATGCCCTTGTGGTTTTCCTCTGGCAGAATATGGGAAAAACACAGCGTTTTCAGTTCATATACAATGAAGTGATTGAATATGTATATCTTTGATTATATGTTTTCTTGGGTAAACTCTGTTTTTTATTATCTTTTGACATGCTATGACATTTTAAGTGTTAGCAAAAGGAAAAAAACAGTCATTTTGCTGTGGTGCAAAGTTCAAAACATTCCAGTTGTTAATTCACTCGGTCTCAACTTTATCATTTCAGACTGTTTGAATTTTCTCTTCCATTCTTCCTCTCAGGTTTACACCTGTATTATGTGGGCGGTGAGGTGTACGCAGAGTGTCTGAGCGACAGCAGCATCTTTGTCCAGAGCCGCAACTGTAATTTCCAGCATGGCTTCCACGCCACCACCGTGTGCAAGATCCCCAGCGGCTGCAGCCTCAAGATCTTCAACAACCAGCTGTTTGCCCAGCTCCTCGCCCAGTCTGTTAACCACGGCTTTTAGGTCGTCTATGAGCTCACTAAGATGTGTACCATCCGCATGAGCTTTGTAAAGGTACTGAGCTTTTTTACGAAATGAAACACTTGGGAATAGGTGACATGTAGCCACAGAAATGCAAGTGGTGAGCATTCTTTTTCCCCCATAATTCTGCTTGATACCGACACGGCTCATTAAGAAGGTTGAATATCCTCTCATGGTTTCTCCTCGTAACTTAATATGCTGTTTATTTTGGGCTTGATGTGCTGTTGAGCATGTCAAATCCTTCTGTACACAAGGTGGGATTACACTTGCTCACTTAGAACCCATTAATTTTAATAGTTAACTGAACTGTCAACATGCGCTGCCAAGATTTATGACTGTGTCCTTTCCTCAGGGCTGGGGCGCTGAATACCACCGTCAAGATGTGACCAGCACCCCCTGCTGGATTGAGGTACATCTGCACGGGCCCCTGCAGTGGCTGGACAAGGTCCTCACACAGATGGGCTCTCCTCACAACCCTATCTCGTCAGTGTCATAACATGGACACAGGTGTGTGCAGGTAGTCATAGATCCTGTATGTTCTGCTATGTCCGGGTTTTCTGTCCTATGGTCCTCTTTTTAAACAAAATTTCGAAAAATATCTGTTCCCCACAGCTTTGTCACATCATGCAGCATAACTGAAATCGTGAGTGGTATTTATAGCTCATGTTAAATAATGACGTGTTCCTTAATTTCAGTAAGACTGTGATAAAGCGTTTATCGTCTCTGTTGTCATTGGGACATTAACTGCACTCCAAAACAAGACAAAATGGGATATATTTGTAGGTACTCAAAGACTTGTGTTATTACTTGTTGTAAATGTTATTACAGTTGTATGTACTGTATTTCCATGTGCTGACTAATGTTTGACTTCATGTACTGTTTGCTTTTTACTTGCATCATTAAAGTTGTTTTTTTCTTTAAGAATCCACATTTTTTACAACCCTTTAATTAAGCAGCTGTTTTCTCAGGTTAAAGAACGAAGCATCACGTCACAAAACAAGCACACAGTCTGAGACATTTCTCATTCTCTCAATATTGGCTTCATAATTTTACTCTCATAATCACATATACACTTAAACTTAAAAGTACAGCTTGCATGACCAATATTCATCTCACTAAACTTCATTTGTTTTACTTTTTGTATGCAGTTAGAATTTACTGTTTGGCTGGCTTCAGGTAAGCAGGTATATAAAATCCTGTGATAAAAATGAGTCCTGAAAGCCCCATGTGACTGAAAATTGGCTCCAGACGTGTATTACACAATTGATTGTCACATAAAACAACACTTGATGTTCAAGAGAAAACAGACAGGAGAGAAATCACATAAACAACACTCAAACACACAAAGAAACTGTATTTTTTTCAGCAGTGGAAAAGAAGGATCAATCTGAGGCCACAGGATTATTTTGTTGTAGAACTGAGGCTTCAGCATTTTAATTTAGATTTGACATGTGTAATCCAAAGCCTTTATTATCATTATTGTTATTGCCACATGAAGAAATATAACTAACAGAAAGACTGGGAGCTAAAAAGTAAATTCACAATAAGTAAATATCAAAATAAATAGCACCACACATTCATGCCCTCATGTTTACCAGTTTCACGACGCCTTTAAAATGTCCCTTGATTTCCATTTTAATCGTTCCTCTGTCTGGCAGAGAGAATTCATGTTTACAGTGTACGGTGACAATCCATTTACGCACGACTTGCCAGTGTTTCTTCAGTGCTCTCTATACATCATAAATACTAAGGTAAAACACGGCCCGACCTGCATCAACAGCCCTGAAACTGCTGCTGTGATTGGCTGCGGCTCTGCGTGGCCAGGAGCTGCTGCTGCTGCTGCAGTAAGCTGATCACCTCTGGACTTCTGAGCAGTGACTGAAGGACACACACACACGAGCACACAATTAAAGTTCAGAGCAAAATGTGATAAATATTTCTGCAGATAAAACAGATGTCTCTTGGGCTTGGGTCCACATGTCTCCTTACACTGAGTAGTTGATGAGTAAGAACATTGTGAAAATCATATGACTTACTTATGACAACAATAACTTACCAATCTTTTCTGGTTGAGGACCTGCTCTATCAGGGAGGGTCTGGCTGGCCGGTCCCCCATGGCACCCAGACGCTGTTTGTTCACAGACACAGGTCGCTCCTCTGAGTTTTCCTAATTAACACACACAAAAAAAGACAAAATCAAGCAATCAACTATTGTGTTGTGGTTTACAAAAGTCTGGAAAACTGTTAGGGAACCACATGTGCTTATGAGTAAAGCCATGGTAATGTAAACGGCAATATAAGCTGGGTTACGCCTCTCAAATTCCCTCCTCTTTAGGGACTGTTCTTTACTTGTCAGAGGAGTTGGGTGGCTGGGGTGTGACTTTGTTTTTAATTTATTTATATTTTTTGTATTTTAACCCTCCCTAAACCTGCCCATATTTTTCCTTGACACTTCCTACATGACTGGCTGAAAATATATGACTCTCGCTCCACCATATACTGGCTATTAGATTTCATGTTGACCTTTCATGTCTGAAAGTTTAAGACAAAATCCTGGAGTTGAAAAAAAGCCTCTGTTTTTCACTTTTGTCATGCATGGTGGTTAGTCAGCGCAACTATTATTTTTGGTCACATTTTAAATGGGACGTTGAATAAAATGATTTTGAGCAAGTAACACTATTACAGGCCTGGATTTGGTTGTTCATTTTTGGACAGAAGCAGTTCAAGCATTTGATGTGTTTAATGACCGTCTGTAATTCCAATATCCAATGATAACTTATGTTTTTCCAGTTTCTAACTACGATGGTTGGTGTAATTTTGTCCATTTTAAAAGGAAAACATGCCTTCCAAACCGCTAAGAAACTCACTTAAAAAATCTGTGATAACAGAAATACAACTATTTAAATATGAATTCCCTGCTGCTAAGCCAATAGAAAAAAACATAACTCCCTCCCAAGTGCTTAAAAAAATTATTTGACATGCCTACCCTTTTGCACCACCATCTCCCCCCTCACAAGTAACGAACAGTCCCTTAACCATCTACATGTAGACATGGGTTGTAATGCAATGGTTTGTAGTATGGAAAGTCTCAACCACACCATGCTGTGTTCAAATGAATGCATAGAGATATTAAAAGTAGTATGAAGCTTATTTTTACATCAAGTTTCCCACTGGACATTGCCTGATCGCTCTTCTTCTTCTTGTACTTGTCTTTGTACATCTTGTTGCGGTGTTTCTTGCACATCCACGGTTTCCTCTGCTTGGCCACCTGCGTCGTGGTCTCTGTGCATCCCTCATAGGTGCACTGTTTGGGGGCGTTGTCGCCCTCCGAGGTCTCCTCGTCGTTGAGTTCCTCCGGGCTGGCGGCGCCGTCTCTGGGATCCGACGTGTCCAGGACGTCGCTCTCCTCGTCCGGATCATCCACGTCGTAGGAGGAGACGTTGTTCTCCGGTTCGTGCGGCGTTATCACGTTTCTGCTGTCGAGTACTCCGCTCTTACTCACGTAGTACCGCTGTCCGTCTTTAGTGAGCAGGAGAGTGGAGTCTTTGTCTTTGTTTGCTGAGGCTGAATTGTCATCTTCACTCATGACTGCGGTGTACAGATACAGTGTAGCAGCAGCTAGCTTACCACCATCCCTTTGTAGTCAGCTCACGTTAGCTAGCTTAGTTAGCTCGACCAGTTGTCCGCTGACATTTGCCCAATAGTTTCCTACATTAGTGGACGTTTAGATACTTTTTGAAGGCGTTGTGTCACGAATACACCATGTTTTGGTAGATAAATCTTCTGATTTCTAACAGCCTGCCGTGGTACGTCCTCACGTTCAGCCTGTCACTGCTCTCGCTGAATTTCAACAACAAGTACTTTCTTCTTCGCTGTCATGGTTTCATGTGTTACAGTGACACCTAGTGGCCAAATTAACAACTGCATCCTCCTCAGTCATTGATGAGCAACTACAGTATGCAGTGTGTATCATTACATCATCATAACCCAAATAATCAATCAGAGCTAACAGCGACATTTTATATGACGTACAATATTATCTTTTTTTTTTTAATGACATACTATACTATTCCACTATAGTACGTTTAATAACATTTTTATGCTTTACTGTACAATGTAATTTTTAAGGCAAACTATACTATGACATTTTCTGTGACATACTATAGTATCACATTTTTCTGTTACCTTATAAATAATTTTTTAATGTAATACTATAACATTTGTTTATGACGGTGTACTGGCATACT
>JAPZEB010000006.1:17575369-17595846 GCA_029783705.1 Chaetodon striatus
CATTTGTTTATGACGGTGTACTGGCATACTATGCTGTGACATTTTTTGTAACATACTATAATATGACATTTGTATGGCATACTATACTGTGGGTTTTTCAATGATATTTTTATGGTACACTATACAATTGCTTTTCAAAATGACTTTATACTATGTTATACTCCTTTCTACATACTATATTATGATTTTTTTTTTTCAATTGCATCCTGAACTGTGATATTTTTATGATTTATCTTTTTATGGTATCCTATATTATGACATTTTTAATATACTATATTACTACCTTTTCCATGTCATACTATATTATGACTTTTTGGCATTCTGCATCAACAATCTGTATGAACATTTCCTTTGACATAATTTTGTGTAACATGGCATTTTTCTATTACTTTTTACTATTCTATGACATTTATATGGCAAACTAGAAAATGATGGGTTTTACCTTTTTTTGACATACTATACCATGACATGTTTTATAGCACACTATACTATGACTTTTTTTTTTTACATTCTATACTATGACATTTTTATGCCTTTTTTTGACATACTTTACTATGAATGTTTTGACATATGATGCTTTGACATGATTATTAATCTCCTATGGCATATTGTACTATGACATTTCTCTATGATATTTTGATTGCACACCATCACTTTTTAAATGCTTTTTTATGGCATACTATACTACAACATTTTTATGATTTCTTTAAGGCACTCTAACCTCTTTTTTTCATGACATTTTTATGGAAATATATATACAATGACTTTTAATGACATTTTTATAGCAAACTATGCCATGCTACTGCTCTACAAGCTAGTTTAAAAAGGCCAGCTGAGTGAGTGAAGGAGGAGTTGAACTGGACTCTCTGGAGCCAGTCACAGAGAAGAGGATGTTGTACAAGTTGATTAGCATCCTAAACAACGTCTCCCACCCCCTGCACGACACGCTGGTTGCAAAGAGGAGTGTCTTCAGCCAAAGACTAATGACCCTAAGGTGTTCTACCAAGCAGCACAGGAGGTCATCATTCCTGCCGGTGGTCAACAAACTCTTCAGTTCCTCCCCACTCTGTTGCAGTATGGACATCAGAAGACTGAGAAGCTGCTGAGGTCTTCCTGCATCCTGACTTTAACACCACCTCAAACTGATCTCACAGTTACTTTCTGTGTAACTCTGGAACAGTGCAGTAAATGTTGTGAACTCATAATTACATCCCTTTTACAACTTGCTCATTGTGTGCATACACATATGTTTCTGGCACAGCTTGTTTTTGCCTTTATGCTTTCATATGTTTAACTCCTATGTTGGTGTTTGTGGTTTTGACATTTGTTTCTTTGCACTGTTCTTTGATCAGTGTGCTTTTATTTATGCAATGCTGCTGTGAAAATTCCTCCCTGGGGATGAATAAATTATCCGTCCATCTGTCAATTTTTTATTTCGTTTTCATGACATACTATGACTTAATGTTGATAGATTATACAATGACTATATTTATCACTGACTACATAGTGACATTTTTATGATATTTTTTGACATACCATACCATTCAATGACTTTTTTATCGTATTTTGGACGTCATACTATACTATGACATTTTTATCATATTTCTGATGTCATACTATACTATGACATTTTTATCATATTTTGGACGTCATACTATACTATGACATTTTTATCATATTTTGGACGTCATACTATACTATGATGTTTTTATGACATAATATACTATGACAGTTTTTTTTGACATCCCATACTATTAGTTTTTGACATGCTATGGCATTCTGTGATGTTCAATACTATGACATTTTCATGACATTTTTTTGACATTGTTAATGGCACCTATGCTATGATAAACTACACTACACTACATTTTCCGATATAATATGTTATGCCAATGTTATTTATTTATTTGTCCTTTGTTTTTTTTACACACACTTTACTATGACCTTTGACATCTGACCTAGCATATATTCTATGATATTTTTTTGTTGGGTTTGTTTGTTGTTGTTTTTTCCTTTTTTTGACATATTGTTTTTTGACATTTTTGACATAATATACAATGACATTGTTAGGGCATATTCATTTCATGTCACTTTCAGGGCTGCAAATGTTTCTGAGGGCCATACTGGCCCATGGCCAACACTTTGTGGAACTACACTAAAAAGGCTTATCACACTGCCAACACCCACCACTGAAAGGACAACGCTATTTTAAAATGATTTGAAAAGTGCAACATTTGGGAAAGATGAAAGTTTAAAAGGGTGGACAGCTTCCAAAGTGTCACAGAAAGTGTTCAGACCTACAGTGTCACCACTTGATAGGGTGCTCCTGCAAGTAAGAATAGAAATGAAATGTCAAGGTTTGGGAATATGGCTGGCAAGATCACAGGAACAGCACAGAGGCAGCTGACTTAGAGCCAGTATTTGCTCTGTAACAGAAGCGCACAGTGAAAAGTTTCTTATTTTCTTTTTTCATTAAGTCTCCAAGCTCTTATCTGAAAGGGAAAACAGGATATCAAGGGACAAAAACATTTTTATGATGATGCTATCTGTTTTTAGTGTCACATGCAACTTCTCTGTTATACTTATAACTGTTGTATATGAGGTTCTCCCTAACATTTTCTTTGCAACAGTGGAAAAGCCCCAAAACATTTCCATGAATAAATAGGTGTGATAAAATTCATATGTTGAGCACCTGCCCCTGTCAGATACAGGGAATTTTGGATCCTACGTCTTTGGCTTCAACTTTTGTGGGATTCATCACAACACCTATCAAGTGCCCCTCTAGTCGAGTACCACCTCTGCAGATAACAGTTAAGTATAGCAAAAAAAAACTTTGTGGGAGGATGTGTATTTATCTGGCAGGACAAGTTTACAATGAAATAAATCTGTATGCAGCAAAAGTGAGATATGGGAATCCTTGGTGGTCCATCGCCACAGGAATTTTAAACACATTAAACCACATTAAGGTTCATTAAGGTACAAAAGACACAGAGAATTTGTTTTTGAAACATATTTTAATTATTACTGTTATTATTGACAGACCATTGTTGAACAGAGGTACAGGTATTGGTATTGCAACAGACTGTAATACTGTGGTGCAGCTGTGAGAGCACTTTGGTAAACCACATGTGCCCATGTGCTGGAGTGAATGGATTTCAACAGCACGACAAGTTCATACTGATCTGGTCAATATGGCGGCACATTACTGTATATGTGTGGCGATGAGAATAAATACAGAAACTTACAGACAAGTGTGACGACTGCAGGGAGATCATCTGTAAAAAAAGAAAAGGAAATCACTCTGCACTTCTCTCACTCCTCTGGCTTCTCCTCTCTGTTTTCTCACAACGGTTACTGGAAATCCATTTTACAGGAAGTGACATCATTCCCAGTGTCTAACAAGAAGCGAAGATGGTGTTCTCTTCCTGTTCTCTAGATTTGTCTGAGTAGATCCGTCCAGGTGGTACAACGTCAGGTCGAAATGGTCTTCTTAAACCCATCTGCATTGTTTCTTTTCGACCTGATGATCTCCTCTAGATTATTTTTTTCTTTGCTGTTACACATGTATGACTGTTTTTTTTTTTTGTTTGTTTTTTTTACAGTTCTCATAGACTTACTACTAGTAAAGAAATATACTGTATTGTGAACTATCAAAATAAATGAAATTATGTTATTTACATAACATATAAACGATACTTCATCACGAAACCGTTTGTTGTTTGTTTTTTTTATAAGAATAGGCTACTGTATGTCTGTCATGCTTTCATCTGAATAAATGAAGCCATGAATGAGGTTGTACAGAGCTGAAATAAATCATTGTCCATTCTTTAAACTGTACTGCTTTCCAAGAGTGCTGCTGGTTCTCCGGTATCCATACTGTCATTCTCGGTTTGACTGCACCTAGACCGCAGTACTTTGTGCAAATAGGCAGCCCTCATGAACGGCTAATTGTATACATTTCCCACCTTAAACGTTTCTTTAGTGGTACACCTCTGCTGCAACAACTATACCTTTCTTTACTGCTGGAATATTTGGATGAAATATGCCTTTAGTGTTGGAAAAAAAAAATGTAAACAAGGCTTCATATGTGTACATGAGCATCACAAAATATCAAGATTAATATGATATCAATTCAGAATGATTGTGAAACTGTGCGCATTGAGGAAAAAATGTTGAGTTTGCTACACAAGCACCCGAATACTGCTGAATTTTGTGTATCGAATGTCATGAACGAAGCAGCTGATAAATTACAAGGAGGGATCGAATGCACCATTATTGTCTTAATAGCAGTCTGTGTAAAATGTAAACTGTAATACTGCAATCCAACATTACAGGAAGGCAACGCCAAAACTGTGTGGAGCACAGAATTAGAGCACAAGTGCTGTCTTTGATCTGTCATTTATCTGTTGTTTTTTTCTATGAACACTGTATTTAACACATTTGTAAGAAAAAAATTCCTTTCTCTACACACTGTAGCTCTCGTTTTCCCACATTACTCTAAAGTAGCCTACTTCGACAATTCTTACCTCTACGTCTACACACTTTTCCATTATTCTCGTTCCCGAGCTCATCGGACAAGTCAACAAAAACGTATCCTTTATGAAAAAGGGAAATACATATAAAAAATGCAGTGACTAAAGAATGAGTAAATAAGGTTCAATAAAACATGAACATTGGTCCATATTCTCATATTGCCTTGTAGAGCTGCTCCACCAGGAAGTTTCCATGTTGAGCCCTGATCATCACTAAAGGGAAACCATACTGTCGCCCTTTCTCGCTCCTTGAGCTCTGCAACATGTGCTCAGATGAGAGAACGTTAAAAAGAAATAAATAAAACGTCTTTCCCCTCATTCTGCTTTTTCCGTCTTCCTTGTGTTCTCTGTTTCTTGTTGCCTCTTTAGTCCTTCTCCCAACCTCTCTACCCTATTATCATCTATCCACCCTTTGATCGATCTCTCCTCCAGGTTTGGAAAGATGGATTCAGGGCAGCTAAAAGTTCTCTCTGATTTTTTTTGTTTTTGTTTTTCCCACCAAAGTTTTCCCCTGTTCACCCGCAGCCTTAGAGAAGAGACTGTGGGGAAGCTGATGTCTCCTCTTCCTCCTCCTCCACATAGAGGGAGGAGCCGGATGAGGATTTTCCCTCCTCGCTTCTTCCTCCTCCTCCTCCTCCTCCTCCTCCCCTCCGCCTCCTGTCTAGAAGGGTGAGTTGGGGGAGTAGACAATACTGGCTGAGCTGATGGAGATGTCATCAGAGTCAGATGGGAGGCTGGGGCTCGGGGAAGGGTCAGAGCAAGTGTCAGGGGTCAGAGAGGGAGGGGCCGTGGGCAGGCCAGGGAGGCAACTGGGAGGCTCCGCCCGTAGTGTTTTAGTTGTTGATGTTGTTACTGTTGTCATCGTAGGCATCATCTGCAAAGGCAGCGGCTTCACATCCGGGTGGCGTCCTCGTCTGAGAACCTGCCCCTCCTTATCAAGAGGGGTGGCCTGAATGAGGGAGGAACACAAGAACATAAGGATTAGATCCTCTGACGCAGAGATGCAGCAGCACAGTGGATGATAATCCAGTATGGAGGACCAGGAGAGCCTTGAACATTGTAATTAAAGTCCGGTAAAAATATGCGGTCTGCATTTGTCGTACCACAGAAAAAGGAGTTATTAACCGCCACGCCAAACTTGAAAGTTAAAAAAAAGTTGTGTATAACATAAGGTGTAAAAATCGTGAATAAAAATAATTTACCTGGACTTTAAGTTATTAATTCATATTTAACTGGACAATCAGAACTTAAGGGAGCTGGACAAAAGCAAAAATATTAAGCTTTCTATTTCTATAAATGCTTAAATTAAAATTAAAATAAATCAGTTCAACATCACAGCTCTTAAAGGTCCAGTGTGCCAGGCATCTATTGGCAGAAATGTATTCATAGCTGAGTTTTTGTTAGTTTATAATCACCTGGAAAGAAGAATCATAGTATTTTTGTTTCCTTAGAACGAGCCATTTATATCTACATACGGAGCGGGTCCTCCTCCACAGAGTCGGCCATGTTGTTCTACATTAGCCCAAAGTAGACAAACACTGGTTCTAGTTAGGGCCATTCGCATATTCGCGACAGCAACAATAGTTCTTCTACATGCTTCGCACACAGAAGTGCAGCTCTGCAACCTCACCACTAGATGTCACTAAATCCTACACACTGGACCTTTAAATTATTTTTTAATTAGAATCTTTAGCTGAATGAATACATTAAATTATTAATTTGTTATTCATTTATTCACGTATGTAATTAATTCTGCTTGTCAGTGTCTGTAAATCTCAATCAATTAGTTCATAACAAGAAAACGTGACCCTCCAAGTCCTCCATAAATCAGCAGTGGATAAAGTCACACAACAGGAGCAATGGGAGCTGAACAGCAAGCTTAGGTATTAATGGAGGCAGCCAGGTAGGGAGCATGACATCGATCAAAGAAAAATCACTGAAATTGACTGTGACAGGCAAGGGAACAGGGTTATTTCTTTGGAGGGCGACATTCTCAAAGAAACTGTGTAAACAGAAAGTGAGGGAAAACATTCACAGGGGTAATTTTAAGGGTAACCTGCACTTCCTTATTCACACACTCACAAATCCAGGAGACACTGATACACAGTGACAAGGCCTCAGCGAAAGACAGGCGACAACGATGCATGTGCTGCGTGAAATGTGTGTTTACAACGAGCAAGGGATGAAAGGGAAGAAGCAAAAAGCCAAGCACAAAGACCACAGAGCAGGGACGACATGAAGCTGTCAAAGCAGCACAGCAGCAGCCAGTCAGCAGGGCCGCACGCAGGGAGGAGGCAGGCGGCAATTTCAGAGACACTTTTTTTTTTTGCTTTGTTTTGATTTTGCGCTGGTTTTTGACCATCTACACGGTTGTGTCTCTATGGAAACCTGGCGTACCTTATCCAGTACATGGCCGGGTGCTGGTAGAAATCCAACGACCCAGATCTCTGCATAGAAAAGCTGTCATCCAACTGAACACAAAGAGAAACCAGCAAAATCAATCTAAAGACCAGTTCACTTGAAAACAGAGACACAAACTTTACTCTGAATCGTTTCTATCTTAAGAGGCAGAATAAGTTAACACAAAAGAGTTTCTAACAATCCAACAGACCAGTTGGTTTATGGGTACTGTAGTTTCTCCTGGTGGTGACTTACAGAAATGACTGAAACTCCTGCAGTGGTGTCGTTGCCTTTCGGACTGGTGTTGAAGTGCTTCTTTATCTTGCCTGCTACTGACAACTGATGATCGTTCTCGCATAGACCCTCATCCTGTATCCAGCAAGGAGAGAAGAGAGGAAAATAAATAAATTCAGCACTTTTGGGAAAATATTGCGACTCAATAATCGTGAGCTAAATCAACACTGTACTTACAGTAACCCAAGGGTGCTCTAGCACCTGGAGGGCTGTGTATCTCTGATCCACCTCCACCTCCAGCATGGATCGAATCAGCTCCTTCAGCAGCAAACAAACATCGGTGAGTCAAGTCAATTTCCTCCGACATGTGGACGTACAAACAGATCACGTCCTTACTAACACAAACATTTCACCTTGGCTGTCTCTGAAACGTTGTCCCAGTACGGTAGAGGGAATTCTAGCTGTCCCATAAGTATCTGGTCGAAAAGCACTTCCTGATCGTCACTGCTCCTGTAAAAGAATTTTCACGTGAATTTGTCTATATATAAGTGACATCTCTTTTCTGATAGCTCTTATAGCTCTAATAGCTCTTGCTGTTAGCTCACCCTCTGAAGGGCGGGAAACCACACAGCAGGATGTAGGTGATGACTCCAGCTGCCCAGATGTCCACCTTAAGGCCATAACTGCAGAGAGACAAAGAAATATAACGACTTAGGCGAATCTTTAATTTTGTTCAAATAAAAGTCCTCTGCTAGATTCATGTCATTAGTGGAGGGACGGTCCCCTGTGTCCCCTCTGACATCTATCCTAAGTGCTATATCGTAGACAAGTGGACTTCTTGAAGACGTCTCACCTCTCATCCAGTTGCCTACCATAAAGCACTGTGATTACCATGACCTGGATGACTGATATTCTTCCCAGACTCTGATATCTACACCTATGCCTTTTAATACAAAATTCCTTTGCAAAAATACCAAAGGCTTTTAATCTCTAATCTGCAGCTACATTAAGACATGACACACACATTGTGTCAGTGTGCCAACTCAACTTTGCGACTGAGCCTCTTACCCTGTTTCTGCGATGATTTCAGGTGCTACATATGTCGGGGTCCCGCAGACAGTGTAGAGGGGTCCGTCCACCACAGTCGCCAAACCAAAGTCTCCTAGTTTCAGGCTTTTGCTGCCATCTGCATGCTCGTACACCTAAAAACATACAACACATGCGGTTAAAAGTACGTCTGTCAAATGATTCAGTTTTTGTTTGTAGAAAATGTCCTGGGGATCACTGATGCAGCCTCGGCCCTTCATTCAGTGTCCCCGGGTCACATTGGTGTGGGGGGGTTGGAGTTGGTCTGCTACAGTATCACTAGGGGGCATCAAAGTATGAAATTTTCAAATCCTACACATGATGGCTTAAACAAATCTGCACCTCCTGTGACTTCCAATCAACAGCTGCATTGGTGAAGAAGTAGTTCAATGTACTGTGTGTGTTTGTGCATGTAATAAGAGTAGCTGTTCAGATGTCTCAGCATCTTTCAGTTCATTGTTTTGGATTCATGGCTCACAACTTCTTCCACAAGTCTGGCCCCACCATCACATGTGAGGAGTGACTGGTTGGTAGACAGGGCAAAGGAGAGGGAGAAGAGCCGCAGTTAGGGGAAGAGGGTGAGAAGACAGCGAAGAGGTGGACAGAAGGGAGAAGGAGGGAGGGAAGGCACATATGAGGGAGGCTGGAGAAGGAGTGTGCGGGAGGTGTGAGGGCAGCAGGGATGAGTCATCTCGCTCCTCTGCGAGAGTCCAGAGTGAGTGATATTACTTCACCGTTCATTCAGAAAGGAGGGAGGCTACACTGCGGCAAGTTACATGACTGTGTACACAGTATGCAGAACCACACTGTGTGAACTCACCAGCAGGTTTTCTGGTTTGATGTCTCTGTGCACAATGTTGAGGCTGTGGAGGTATTTGATGGCGTTGGCCAGATTGTAGAGCATGCCGCTGGCGTCTCTCTCTGTGTACCTGTTGGCAGAGGTGATGGCGTCGAACAGATCTCCCCCCTGCGGACAAATCACAATAGACAGGCGTGTTGTCAGTTTTAGAGACAGGAGTCTTTGTTTGGCGTTTTAACACACAAAACCTGACAGCTTCACTTCCAAGTTTTCACAGTTGCTCATCTTTTCTGCTGAGAAGAGTTTTCGGAGAGAAAGTTGATTTAGTGGAGAGGGTTTTCGTCTGCTCAGCAGCTGGAGGGGTAAACTGTGTCCTCATTCCTCACCTAGGTTGAAACATCTCCTCCTCCCTGTCTTTAATATTTCCCTTTCATTTTAATTTTTTTCCTTTAATTCATCTTTTCCTCTTTTCTCGCAGGCTTTTCCTCAGTTCTCATATGTTTGATTCTGTATGAATCTCCCCCTCCTCTCACCTCCCCCTCTCTCTGTCTCTCCCTGAGTGGACTAAGTGGAGCAGAGGCTTAAAATAGGGCTGGATCTCTCTAACTCTCTCTCCCAGCACAGACTCAGACATGCTGTCAGCGTCCGGCCTGCACAGCGACCGTTACTTAAACATCAGCGCTGTCAGCCTCTAACCAGTGTTTGCACTTCTCTACCTCCGCTGTGTGGTCGAAAGTGTGTGACCACTCAGACATTACACTCATATGTGATTGTTGAACATCTTGTTTCCAAAAGCGTAGACATTAATATACCACTATTATGGTTTCCACAACATTTTGGAAGCTGGCTGCAGGGACTGTTCTCCTGTTCATCTACGGGAGCATTAGTGAGGTCAGTCACGGATGTTGGGTGATGAAGCCTGGCTCACAGTTCGTGTCCCGGAGGTGTTGCATGGGGTCGAGGTCAGGCCTCTGTGCGAGCCAATTAAGTTCTTCCAAAAAGTATTTCTTTACGGGCCTCTCTTTGTCATGTTGACGTGAAAACTTGGCTGTGAGCACACTATCAAGTTTTCCCTTAATGTATTGTGCAATGGTAGAAATGAGTCCACTAGTAAGGTAACTTGATTTGCATTTTTTTTTTTTTTTTTGGCAATTTGTCTTAGCCCTGTTATCTTTGTGACGTCCTCGTGCTGTAAAAGCCATAGATGTCTATTCAGCTGCTTTTGCCTTAGATTGGTCAGTTATGTGAGAAAGCTTCACAATATACAGCTTACTGTTTGGGGAAGTATTTATTTATCTGGTTACATTTCAGATTTGATTGCAACTGATATTCAAATTCTCTTACATGTTGGGACAGAGTGTGGACTATAAAGGATGCAATAAATTCAAAAGTTGAGAATAGAAAAAAACAACTTTATTTTATCAATCTGTGATTTTGTAATGATTTCTAAATTTCTCTAAAGTTTTCTGGGAAGAAGAAAAAAAGTTCTGTAACTTAAATTACTCCATTGAGACCCCAGTGAATGTTAATTCATCATTCAGTCATTATTCTATATTTTATGCTGTATATTTGACAAACTTTGATGCTTTTGAACGTCCACTTCACCTGCTGACCTCTAAATTAAAAGTCTCAAAGTTCCACAAGGTTACTAACTGATCACTCACTATTTTACCTATGATTATTTCCAAATTGGAAGAGACTTGGCAATGCCTGATACATGCAGGAGGGGACTTAAGTTGTGAACACAGACGCCTGTAACACATAAAATTATTGTTCTTAGGAACCTTAAAGCTTTTATTTTGAAAGAATGTGAGATTTACTGTTGTTTTGTTTTTAACTCAAGCATTGTCTCCTGTAAGTAGAAAAAGAAAATAATCAAATGTGTTGAAGTATTTACAGAACTTACTGCTGTATTGTGATACACATATACCTTGATGCCCACTGGTACAAACAACTAATTGATTTATCAAGAAAACAAATGACAGATTATTCAAAATAAAAATAATCATTAGTTGCAGTCCTAATATTTAGTATCACCTCTCTGTCTCTCTCTCACTGCTCTTAGCCTACGCCTCCCCATTTAATGCATCCATCTGTCTCTCTCCCTCTCTCAGTCCTTGCCACTCTTGCAGGGACTCTCTCCACCTCATTCATCCACAGCCTCCTCTCGATCCTCCTACTTTGGACACGCTCACACGTACACACACACTTCTTCCGCAGATTGCCTCTCATCTATATTCTGTAGTACTCTACACCACAACACGAACAGATGGATCACATTCCTGCCTCCTGAATTATGCACAAACATTTCTTGACTCGGAGAGCTAGAGAGGATAAAGAATGTGAACACACGAGTGTTTCAGGGCCACGGACGGATTCTCTGGATCCCATAGTGTGCGACTGTTTGGAATTCATCATTTGCTTCACTGGCTGAATGTTGCGGCTCTGTCTCTGCTGCTGTTTCTGCCTCCCTGCTCCTCTCTGTCGCTCTCCAGTTGGAGATAATGATCACCAATATAAACAGAGAATGTATCTATCCGTTACCCTAGTTTGACCAAATATCCCAGCCTGTCCATAACCAGAGCAGATGATGCACAAACACATGAAAATAAACATGTAATCACAGCATGCCCACACACCTTGACCAGCTCCATGACCAGATAGAGTTCACTGTAAGTGTCCACCTCCTCTATGAGCAGGACGATGTTTGGATGTTTGACCCTGCGGAGGATGGCAACCTCGTTCTGGATCATGTGCTCCTGGAAATATGAATAGAATGCCAAGTGTAAAAAAAAACATGACAGAAATAAAGGAATAACTTAACACCACGGCCCTCTGTTAGGGCGTTGGGTGCTATGAGAAGTGTGCTCTGTTGTATTTTTAACCACACCTAACAGTGATGTCACAGACACACGCTGGAGTACACTTCTACATCGTTGCAGCAAGGTGAGAAGTTAAACCACTGGAGGTGAGCAAAAACAGGATTTTCAGATGGTGTTAAATTTTAATTTAAGTAACACAGATTATGATTAACCAGCCTAAAAATGTAGCTGAAGTGATTTTTCAATTGCATCTACTGCTCTATGAATCGGGCATAGGAACTGCATGCACTGATGAACTGAGAAGTGTTGTTTGTCTTAGATGTTTCTCAGTTTTACTGTCATTTAAAAACAGTTAACAACCACTCTGTCATCGTTCAAGGAGCTACTTTTGTTCATGTACTTGAAGTACTTGAGTTTTCAGTGATCTTCATAAGAAACATTTAACCCAAGCAACAGTATTCCCACTTGAGCGAGTTAGCCTTGTGCAGTATTCTATCTTACCTTCCCTCTGCATTTGCCCTTGTTGATGATCTTCAGAGCGTACTCCCTTCCTGTGGAGTGCTCCACGCATTCCCGGACGACGGCAAAGTTCCCATCGCCTAACATGCGTCCCACCTTGTAGCGGTCTGATATGTAGGATGGCACAGCTGGAACCTCATCGACCAGGACCTCAGCTGCAGGGAGGAAGAAGGAGTTTTAGAGCAGCTGAGGGACTTGAGTTGTGTAGTTTAAACACTCTCCATGCATTGCATGCACACAGGTAAGTATGGAAAACATGAAGAGCCTTGTTAATGGCTAAAGCATTTACAGCGAATAACAATTCATTCACTGATATATAACAGGACAAAAAGGTGGGATTGTAAAAGTATTTTCAAATAAATAATACATTAATAAATGGATCAAACTGTAAAGGGACTGATGTAAAACAAGTAAAATATATATCATTTAAAGTGGATTTAAACATACAGTAGAACTATAATCAATATAAATCATTTTGACCATGAATTTTATTTTATTTTCTGAGTTTCAAAGCTATGTATTTACATCCTAGTGTCTGCATTTTGTCTGCAGAGATCTGAAAATGGTGATCAAGCTTGCAAATCTAAATGTAAATACAGAACTAACTTGTAAATAAAATTGCAAATATATGCAATCAGTGCTCAGTTACATATGAATTAATGAATTGATTTATGACATTTGAAAAGGTTATATGTCTCCTCAAAATGTAAATAAAATCAAATATGAAATGTTAGAGATTTGCGACTCAAGAGTACAACCTTTACAAAATGTACCAACACATAATTGTTAGTGGTGTCGCAGAGTTTTATGGAGTCAGCGGTGGAGAGAGACACCAAAGGAGGGGACAAGTGTGAGAAAACGAGGAGTATGAGAACAGCACGTACGACACAGAGACAAGAGAGATGGGAGAGAAAGCGAGAGATGCATCAAAGGTCATGAACATGATTCAGACATGCATGATATTTGCAAGTACATCGCCTTTGCTCACTGACGGACAGATGAGACATTCTTGTAAGTTTCCTCACCTTCAGTAACAGGTCCGTCCCCGTCTTCCACTGAGCTTGAAACTTTAGCGGAAGACAGAGAGGTGGAAGAACCCTGGGACCCCTGCAGAAAGGGAGAGGAGGATGGTGATTATTTAAATCTGTATTATTACCCAAAATAGTTTGTAATCCACTTTAAACCAAACAAAACACCACGAGCAGTCCCTTCTGCTGCAGTCCCAGCCGAAACAAATATGTATGTCCAAAAATAGACAAAAGGACATTGTGCGACTCGTCTCATCCCTCGGAACATCCATAAGTCTGTCTTTGTGTTTGCATGTCTGTCTTTTGTATTGTGCTGCCCTGTGTTGTGTGTACACTGTGCTCACAAAAGGAGCCAGAACAGATTTACTTAAGCTACTGAGCTGAATATAAACCGGTTACTTATTCAGCAAACCACCTGTGTGTGTCCATGTTGGACAGACGATTGCATCCAAATAAGCTCCTCTCCATTCACAGAAGTTTAAGTCATTCCTATCTAATTGTACTTTATTTTTACTCCTCACTACTCCCGTCAAGAACACCTACAAACACAGGTTTTGGTGACACTAATAAAAGCAGATGAATACCGCCTTTCATGTGGTTGGTGAGTAGGAGGTCATTAAGGGGAAAGAGATGCGGCGTCTGCATCTATCTAAAGACAAAAACTCATTACGCCCTCCACCTCGTAACCTTCTGTCTGGTTGTCATGGAAGCAACGAGGGCGGGGAGCGAGGATCTAGTCGGGACTGTAAATGAGAATCTACCCCTCTCCCATTTCTGTCTTTCCTCCCCTCCTGTCCATCTTTCTCTCCTCCTCTCTTCCAAAACCTGTTTCATAACAAATGTTGTTGGCTTCAAATTCTTTTGGACAATTTGATAATGTTCAATTTGTCTTAGCAGGCACCTGTCAGGACAGTTAGTCTCTTCATTTGTAAGATGGACATTTTTCTCACTTCCCTTAGCCTCCTCTCCCCTGCATCACAGTCAGACCTGAGGATACAGCAGTGAAAAATCTTTGTGGTTTGGGAGGTTTCCAGTGCTCGAATAAATCCTGGTGCAGGTGCAGCTGGCACATGCAGGCCGGGCCAGTGATGGAAGTGGACGCCGTTATAATTCCTCTAAAATATAAGCGGAGCCCCCTGGCCCATGTGAATTATTAACAAGTGCAGTTTGCACTGTAAATGGTCCGCAATATGTGTGTGTGTGATGCATGGGCCAATCCACATGTGCGACTGAGAGCAGTGCATCAGCAGTTTGTTGGTGACTAATGTTGTCTAGCTGATACATTTTTGTTTCATCTCTCATTTCAGCGCAGGTGTAGTATTTTTAATGCTCTCTCCAGGCGAATACACACCACATAGTTCACACACCAACCAGAGATGAGATCTAAAAAGTGCTGCTGAATTAATGGATGAAGCCTGTTGTTATGATAATAACCGAGCAAGCATTTGTAACAAAGGTGACGTGCAAAAGGAGGCCAAATTTGGCATCAGAGAATTTCATTACGGCGTGGTAAAAGTTCAGAAAACTTCTTTAAAGTTTGACGTCGATTCATATCAGATATCACGCTTCTGATTTTACAGAGTGTGTTTCCAGCAACAGCGCACATCATTTATTAAATGTAAAAAATGCTTGCTGGGAACTAGAAATAACTTCTCATTTCTCTGGTGTCCAGTCAGACTGTGATACAGCCCGGAGAGAAAGAGGGAAAAGGCCACCCATCATAATGACTTAGATCTGAAAACTATTTACAGAGCTGAGCCGCCCTATATCTCTGCCCAAGTAACTGTCAGCTCTTTTACTCATCTCTACTGCTGTGACCTGAAAGCCACCCAGGTGAAATGTAGCTGTGAGTCAGGCTGGATTTGGTTTATGTAATGTTGTTTTTGCTCGGGCACTCATCCCGGAACAAGAAAACCCACTTAATACCCATAAAGCCGATGACCCTCCTGTGCTTTATCTGCAAAACATCCTTCTTCTGCTCTTTTATTCTCTCATCCGGGCTCGTATATTTACCTCTCTTGTGCCCTTATCTCACATCCAGCCCTGTCCTTTACTCGCTTTCTCATTTTGGACTCCTATCTCTCTCTTCCTGCCACCGAGGGAAACAAAATACTGTTGCTATGGAAACTGCTCACAGAGAGGAGAGAGGAGAGGCAGCTTATGAGACTTCCAGTGTGGAGACAGAAGCCTATATATGGCCATTTCCTGTCTGCGGGCTGGGAGGTAGGTTCAACCTTCTATGAACATTGTGTCTCTCTTTCCTGTGTGAAACACTACGAGACAGATGGAATGACAGAGAGTGAGAAAGAGCCGGGGAAAGGGAGACAAAGAGACGGTAAGAAAGGTGTACGAAGTCTGGTCTGCTTCATATTGATCATTGCATTTGGCAGGAACTGTCTTGTTATTGTTAGACCATCCAGCTTTCTCCCTGTTGCACAACACAACATACACTATTCCTAGCGCTACATCTCTACACTTTTGCTCTGACTATGACTCACACCACCAAAAAAAAAAAGAAAAAAACACACTGACAAACCTTTTACATCATGGCTGGAGCCACTGCTCTTCAAACCCGCAAGGGCAACACTCAGCAGCTGAATACTGATCAGCGCATAAATGTGAATTAAACAGGATGTCCATGATTGCCCTTAAACGTGGAGCATCATCTCAGACGTGTAGCAGCAGAAATAATGAAAAGGAAGCCTGTCAAGTGCAGAATCCAGCATTAAAAATGCACCACACATTTACAAACCCGACTTAAGAGTAATGCTAGCCCTGTCCTCGATGACCCTGCTCGAATCGGATTACATAACACATCCTAAAGCTGTCTTTCTTTCCGTCCCTCAGGCTGAGAGAGCCAAACCTCCTCTCCAGCAGCATTTCTTGTCACTTTCACTGTCACGCAATATCCAGCAGAAGCAGGATTTATTGGTGTTTGCTTCGTTGGGGAAAAAAATCTAATAAGATTTGATAGAAACAGGGTACTTTGTTTTGTCCCAAGTTCCCACTCTGCCTCTCATAAGGACGCAAGGTACAGGAGATAATATTTCTTGGCTCTTATTTTGGTGTCTAGACAGACAGGAAACATAATCTATTTGACTCTCATCTGAAGAGATCAACAGTGTTTGGGGATTCTGACTTTCTGCTCTGCCAGTTGGACACAAGGAAGTTTTCTAATCACGACCCTCATGGACCACAATCCCGGGGGAATCACGGGCACGTGATTAAATGCTTTAGGGAAAATTAAAAATGGGAGACTTGGGCTGCCTAAGCCCGCAAAACACATCCAGAACAGAAGCAGCAGGACGGGGAAGATGAATACACCTCCGGGACTGAGTGTGTTGTAATCTCTTCTCTGCTCTGTTGAATACAGACTTTGTAAGTCTAACAAAGGAGAAGTGATCATCATCATCGCCGTAATCATCCTCCAGCTACTGTTTGTTTTTCTATGAGATGAACATGACGAACTGCTAATGAACACAAATGAGGAGCACGAGAAGAAAAACGCAAAATGAAAATGAAATGACAATGAATTTAATGATGACATCAACAAATGGAAATTAATACATTAAGCAAAGAAAATACAAACAGAAACAAATGAGCCAAGAAGAGCTGGCGGCCTTACATGACAAAAATCACAGTATGTAAATGATGGACCAGTTTATCAAACATAATCTGCCTGTGATAGAGCACACAGACATCTTCTATATTTACATATCTTACACGTATGTAAATGGCAGTGCAAAAAAATATCCTGAAGCCCTCTTGCATAACTTCATGTTCCCAATTAAAAGATACGTAAATATGAGCCAGATTTGTGAGCAATTTGGAGGAATAAAATGTTCAAGAAACAATATTTGAGCTTAAAAATCACAAGAATTTCATGTTCCAGTTTGCTCATGTGCTGCAGCCAGTCTTAGTGGTAGAACAAAGGGACAAAAAATTGGACAAGCCATCTAACGACATCAACACAACATGAAATAAGAAATATAATACAGCCAAATAACAAATACAATCTTTAGTAACACTCACATGGATGAGATGAGACAATAATTAACAACTTCATAATACACACCTTCAATCTGTTCTCTCTCTCTCTCACACACACACACACACACACATGCACACATAATTTAATTATGAATCACCCAACACAAAATATGGACGGTAATGAGAGATGGAGCATGCAATTCAATGGATTACGGACGTGAATGACTCAATGGTGAGAGGAGGATGTAGGTGACATACTACAGTTGACAATTAGCACTTTCTTTCTCTCATACGCTCACAAAAACAGCTACCTGACTGCATCACAGCTGTACTGGCATCACAGACCTTCTGTTTGTCTTGCCTTCAATCTGTCCGCCACTACTCTGCCTATTGTCTGTTTTTTTGTGATTTGTTTCCCCGTCTGTGTTTTTCATGTCTAATGGAGTAAACAGACAGAGAAGAGCTGTGACCTCGGTAGCTAATTCGATTCATCGGTGCGTGCTTTAGAGCAGATATTGACTAAAAAAACAAACATCAGGATGTGTGTCTGCATAGATGTGTATCTATATAGGTTTTATAAGATGTTAAAGGAATATTTAACCCACTAAATTATCATTTGTATATCAATTACTCACCCAATGTTACATTAAATTCAAGAGAAAAACTTTGCTTTTCTTACATGCATCTATGGTGAACAAAGAATCCAAAAACATAGAAAATTCTTGATGGCCTGAAGTAATAGGGGTCCGTTAACAATGGCTATATCAAAACATGTTGACTGACACTTACACAACTCATGCAGTAAAATCCAAGTCTTATTTATCCAGTCATGTGCACAGTCATTTCCAAACACGTGCATTTTTGTCACAACGTTACTTTGAAAGCCTTGTGTTGTGTTCACCCCAAAAGCGATGCAAATTTTCCAACACATTCTCACTCCGACCTCCTCGCATATCGACGTGAGGAGGTGCGAGGCACCCTGGGTACGTTGGTTGTTGACGTTCTGGGACACCGTGTCAAGTTCTGCCTGTTACATGCATGGTTTTCTTTCAAAGTACACTTCCGTTTTCACAGCAAATTTAACGTTTCAAAATAAACGCACTACGTCGATACAACCATGAATTGACCTTTTTTTCCCTTCAACAATAAACACACGTGGTTGGGTTTAGGCAACAAAAACACGTGGTTAGTTCAGAAAAAAAGAGCAGGGTTTGGCTTTAGAATCTTGCCAGACACAAACACCGCTCTCTTGGGTGAAAGTCTGTGTTTACTGCACCCATTCACCACCCCTCCAGCCCGCCCAAGTTAGACTTTCGGCACCTTAACTTGCTTCCATGTCCCATCGCGTTTCCCCCTGATGCCACCAGTTGCCATTAAACTATGATGGCAACCGGCCGCATATCATGCCGACGTTTAAGGACGCCTTTTTTTCGTTGGATTCTGATGCCACAAGTCACTGCCCAAGCGCCAGATTTCGACAACTTCCGAGTGGAACCGGGCTTGAATTTTCGCGTCACGCCAATTCTTGTACTTCACATCAGTGGCATTGTGTCTATCGATGTTTTGATATACTTTTGCTGTTGGTTAATGCGGCCCTGTTTACTTCAATTGATCAAGAATTTGTTAGTGTTTTTAGATAGTTTGCTCTCCGGGGAGGCAGGCCAGAAAGACAAAGAAAACAGGATGAGGAACTGATACAAAAATGATCATTTTGGGGGTGAGGTATTCCTTTAAAGCAATATGATTATAGAAAGCTAGAGTGCACTTAGTGAGGCCTTGAAAGGGCTTTAACAAGCACAGAGTAGAAGAGGGGGATGGATGGCATCATGAATGTAGACCAGTCTTTCATGCTTCTGTTGCCAAATCATTAAAGTGGGTCATACCAGCATGCTCCAAATGTATATAACACAGAACGTGCAAGTGTGGATCTAGCTGTTGTCTACTGACTGTGCACAAATGGCAATTTCATGTATGAAAGTGGTGTTTTCATGAAGCATACATGATCATATAAGTGATTCTGTGGCCAATTGCCATGAGGATGTGTGCACGTCTGTGTGCTCGCAGCAATGCATGTGTGAAAGGGAAAGGGAAAAGCCACAGCGCGATGCTATGTCTGTGTATTCCGCTCTGGGAAATAGGTTAGGGTGGCCTGAGCTGTGCAAGCAACCTACATCAGGCAGCAAAGTGCCTCTAAGTGTTTAAATGCAGGGTCCAGCGAGGTGAACTATTTTAACTGCTACACTCGTAGCAGGTCACTGAGGCTGTGTGGCTGCTTGGGAAATGGATTTATTGTGGCTTTTCAATGCTTTATAAGCTGAAAATTCAAAAAGAATTTAGTTATTTTTAAGCCCTTGATGCTCTTTTAAGAACACAGATTGTACAATTTATGTTTCATTTGAAGGAAAAGGGTCATTTCTGAGTTGTGGTTCGGTTACACTGAGGCAGGGGAAAGTTACTCGCTCGCTATTGTGAGCATAACAATAAAAGGATTTGTGAGTGTGTGTACTCTACTTTGTGATTATTCATGCATGTTTACACAGAGGTGACAGAGAGGGAGAGGGAATGTGCAAATATAGTGTCAGAAACTTGGCGCCTACTTCTCAAAGAAGCTTAGAATTAATCTACAAGGGAAATGATGGAATATAATTTCTCCCTGTGAAGTTAATACCCTTTCATATGGGGAAGTGAGAGGAGGGTGGGGGGAGCGCGCCGGGTGGGTGGAGGGAAGTGAGAATGGGTGAGAGATGGAGTGAAATTAGAAACTGTCAGGGAAGGGAAGGGACAGAGGGAGGATTGCTAACAGGGCGGATAGAAAAAGTAAGAAGTGGAGGAGAGAATTACACCATCATATGGCTGAAGAGTGTGAAGCTGCGGAGTGGAGAGGAGAGATAATGGACTGTGAGGCTTCCTCCCTTCCTCCCAGCCAAGCCATTGCAGGCTTAGCACAGAGTGTCAGCCAGTACAAAGACCCGAATAATCTCCCGTTGAGAAATACACCCTCGTGAAACTCTGTAAAACGAGAATTTAACGCTGGTATCACCGAGGTCAGGATTGCACTACAAAGCTA
>JAPZEB010000006.1:17617066-17634042 GCA_029783705.1 Chaetodon striatus
CAATTTCAAGAGGTATTGTAGATTAATCTTTGGAGAAGGATAGCGGTGTATTTCTCCGGACCCCCGCTGTTGGAAATAATCATTAGCAAATGTAATCACAATCATAAATTAATTATTCCTACCAGTTCTAGTGTTATGGTGCACTGCAGTTGGCGTGGGTTTAATAACAATAATAAACTTTATTTATACAGCACCTTTTATACAAGAAATGCAGCACAAAGTGCTTTACAATAAGGAAAATATAAGCACTGAGTGCTTCACATGAAAATAGACAGAATGAACATAAGAGTTTCAGACCTGTATCAGGAAGTCAGGGGTCGTTAAAGGCTAAAGTGAAGAGATACGTTTTTAGCTTTCTTTTAAAATATTTAGCAAGCTAGCCTCTCTGATATTTATAGGTAGTGTGTTCCATAGCTTTAGGACGTAAGTGACAAAGGCTGCATCCCTGATATTCTTCCAGCTGTTGCTGGGGACCTTCAATAACCAGCAGCAGATGATCGCAGTGTTCTTGGGGGCAAATAGTTAACAAGGGAGTTAGCAATGTAGCTTGGTCCCAGCCCATGAAGGGCTTTGTGTACAAGGAGGAGGAGCTTACAATCAATTCTAAATGCAACAGGAAGCCAGTGCAGAGCAGCTCAGACTGGCCTGATGTGCTCTCTCCTCTTGGTTCTGGTTAATAAATGAGCTGAAGTCTTTCAGTGGTGTTTTTTGGGAGGCCAGTAAAAAAAAGCATTACAGTAGTTAAGGTGGCTTGAAATAAAGGCATGAATAAATTTCTCGGCAACTTTTCCTTTTAGAAATGGTCGTACAGTTTGTCCAAGTGGTGTTGCCGTACTCCATCAGAACATGGCTCACGGAGGGATTCAATGCTCATTCATTTATTCGTTTATTTTCCGTAATCGCTTATCTGGTAAGGGGTCGCGGGGGGGGCTGGAGCCTATCCTAGCTGATATTGGGCGAGAGGCGGGGTACACCCTGGACAGGTCGCCAGACTATCACAGGGCTGACACATAGATTTAGAGTCACCGATTAACCTGCATGTCTTTGGACTGTGGGAGGAAACCGGAGTACCCAGAGAAAACCCATGCTCACAGAGGGAAAACATGCAAACTCAACAAACCCACCTGGGTTTATGTAGACAGTTGCTTTTAACTGTATATTCCTATAGTACAATGTATAGCTGCACTTGCTAATAATAAATAATATAATGAAGTAGGAAATTAACTTTTAAATTTTAATTCTTTTTATGGGGACCCCCCAGCAGATCTGGTCCCCTCCAGTGTTGACTCTATGTCTACAGCCTTGCTTTAAATAGTCAAACTGTTGTCCAGTGCCCACTTGCTCACCCCTTAAAATGTCAAATGTCATGTGTGAGACTGGAAAGGCTACTCGTCCCCTTACCACTCTCGTCCAGCATCAGATCGTCTTGGTAGCGGAACTTCTCCGGTCCACAGGCCACAAAAACATCCTCATCCCCAAAGAAGTCTTGCAGACATGACACCTGGAGACAAAGACACACAGATGTGTTCAATTATTATTTTCCCACATGCTTTTTTTCACCCATGTCAATAAAGCACACTGACTGTGTTTCATTCTCACGCTTATTCACATCCAGCAGCTGCGAGAGCAATGCCACCTTTCTACTGTTAGCGGCTGAAAGCCTTGTTCAAAGGCACCTCAGCTATTTAGGAAACAGGGAAAGAAAGTTCTCACGACAATTTCCCAGCTGCTCAGCAGATTTATTGATGACAACTTTCTAGTCAGATGTCTATCTCACGCACTTATATACGCCCTGACACACCGCCCTGCACTGCACGTGCTCACAAAATTGACTTTCCCTTCCTTTGCTTACGTAAAAAGGCACGTGCACCGAGCCCCAGGACACGGATAAGGAACACCCGGGGAGTGTGTTTGTGCGTGCCTGTTTTTGTTTGCACGCACGCTCATTGGCGTCTGTGAGTATCTGTGCGCATGCCTCACATGTCCCTGAGCTCTAGAGTCGTGTTGTTTCTGCAGTTAATCAGTCTATCAGCGACTATAATGAGACCTTGCTGAGTCACTAATTTGCTGATGCGCTGCAGCACGTGCACCGGACATCCTGAGCAAGAAGTGGGGGGTCTGTTCCCTCAGGATTAGCATCTTATGAATGGTAATGAGTAAGGAAGAGGAAAAACTTAAAGAAGGAAGGTGCATTTATGAGCTGCAGAGAGATAAAGAAGTGGTGTGAGAGAGAGGGTGTGAGGCAGAGAGAAGTTTAGAGATTAGAGATTAGAGAAATTAGAGATTACTGTTGAATAAGTACGGATCTGACTAAGTCTGTGTCTGACTTACAGAAAGAAAAAAAAACCCTGGCTTAATGAGTCACTGTCATTCTTTGACAGACTTAATACAGTGAAGCTAACGCCAACCCTACAGTGACATGCTGACAGGCACAGATGTAAAAACACTGGGTCATTAAACGCAACACAACTGGAACTGGATCATGAAAGAAGAAAGAGGTATACATATAATTAACACATTATTCATAACTCTTCAACCTGAGCTCTTAAAAATGTTCATTCTGCCACACAAGACAGATGTTATTTGTTTTTTTCAATCTATAAACTCACTCTGCGACCAAGACATCTCAGCAATGGGGTGTTTATTATGACAAATAGTCTAAGAAACACGCTGCTGTTCATTGTTTTCTATTTGATTTAGTCGACAGCTAATTCCATATCTGATCTAAACTCTGCATGATTTACTCAAACAACTTTAATTACAACCCACAGGCAACCATCACATTTCAATCCCAAGCCATCAATATTCCAAATTATATTTTGCGATAGGCAACGGTATAGTCAGAAAGGGATTTACACAAAGACAATAGTTCATTCATCCACTATGACAAATCTCCCACCAAAAACCTATTAAGAGCTATTACAATTTAGGCAGCATGCATGTCTGGCACCGCCTGGAGTTAACACACAAACACAAAGCTAACGTTATTGCATTTTCATGGCAATTAACATCCAAGAATCCATTTAGATTCCTATTAGCCACCGATCAACAGCCCAAAAGAAAGTCACAGCTGATATAACAGCATTATCAACCAAATACCCAATAAACAGCGAAGAGGCTATTCTGTTTAGTGTGTGTGTGTGTTTGGGCGCGCGCGCGCGTGTGTGTGTCATCCTGCTTTACCCCCCACAGACTCTAAATGGGCCGACAGGGAGACAAAAAACAAGTTTAATCTCAGACACAGACTCTCTGTGGAGTATGGATCGTTTTCATTTAACTTTTCAAATCAAGGCTCGGTGTATGTGTGTGTGCGTCTACGTACACATCACATGAATACACACGTTTCTGCACAGGCACATATGGATACTTGTGTGTATGTGTGTGTGTGTGTGTGTAGGTGCACGCGTGTGTGTAAGTGATATTATTCTTGTTTCATAACAGAGTGCATATTGCTTTGTTCCATAATATCCCCTGACAGTGTGCTGGTGATTATTTCAGGGCCGAGCGGCTCCACTTCCTAACAAGATGGCTGTGATACCGGTGCTGGTGCTGTTAACATTTCCCCAGTGTGTCAGCGCTGATTGGCAGCCTTGGACACTTCTACCTCTAATTGTGCTGGGGGGTTTTTTTGTTTTTTATTTCACTGTATTTCCACATTATTTCCATCTTTATGTACATTTTATATTGCTTGCTGTTGCATTCTTAGTGTTCATTGTGTCCACTGAGCTTTTATCTTAAAGATTTTAAAACAACATACTCAAGTGATGTAAATTGTTTTTAATAATGTGGAATCACTGTTTTGTGTGTGAACTGTGTGTTCTAGTGAATTTCTGTGTTTTTATCCATGCTGTATGTGTTCATTCAATTTTTTCATCACCTTGTGGTCATAGATATCTATAACTTAATATTTAGAGTTGCCCCTAATGCATAGGTTTTTGTCCAGCTGGCTTTAAAGCACGACCTAATTATATCCATGACTGCCTCTCACAATTTGGAGGTCAGCTTTGTGTGAGATTGGGATTATACAATAGTCTGAGCAGCGCATATTCTACCCCTGTCAGATTATCCAAGATGGACAACAAACACCAAGGTTTATGCTGGCACAATTGTGGCATGCCTGAGGCATGCCTGCTGGGCCTGAAACCTTACAGTAATGTCAGGGTCACTGTATATTGGGTTGTTTATCTACTAAAAGACGAACTCTTTTAAACTGTAAGGAGCATAAATCAGACTGCTTCTCTATGGTATCATGGCAGGAGGACTATCTGGACTTGCTGAGTATGGAACAAGTAGCCTGTAAAAAGTCTTTGATAAAAGGCTGGACAATATGTTCTCATCCCAATTTGTGAAATACCGCCACTTAGTCAGTAGACCTAAATGTCAAAATTTGATGCACTCAGTAGCTTCTTGCGTCAGAATTGGACGTTCTGGAGTGCAGTCTCAATTTACGCTTATTACATGCATTGTGTCTTTTCAAAATACACTTCCATTTTCATAGGACATGTACAGTTTCTGCTCGTCACTTGCATATGGTCGTTTCTTTCCTTAAGTTTAGGCATCAGTTGCACATGGTTAGGTTTAAAAAAAGCGTAATGGTTTGGCTTAAAATAAGCTTTAACTAGTGTCATGTTATGTTATGTGACATGCGTCATGTAACATACAACACGACCATAGCATGCTACACATATAGAGCTGTAGTGTTTTTGGTTGTTTTTTTTTTCTATTTTTTAAGATTTTTTTTGGCTTTCTGCGTCTCATTTGATAGGACAGTTAAAGTGTGACAAGGGGATAGAGAAGGGATGATATGCAGCAGCGTGCCGCAGGCTGAAATTGAGCCTGCGGCCACTGCAGCTAGGACATTGCCTTTGTATAAGGGATGCCTGCTCTACCCACTGAGCCACCGGGAACCATAAAAGCACACTGGTTTGTTATTATTATAACACCACTGACTTTTGGTTTTACACAGGAAACTAACAGCAAGCTCAGGGGTGAAAGTCCGCCTCTCCTCCTGCCCACCCCACAGGCTACAAATGTTATCGCAATGGCATCAGACACAGCCGCCGGCCAGTGTGTTTCATAACACTGTGAAAGGTGCCTTTGTGCATTGGTGTCTGACACAGAAGTTCACTAACAAAACGGCGGTATTTTAGAAGTTTGGTTGTTGCCCGCTGTGTCAAAAACTGTTGCCAGTCGGTGATCATTGATAAAGCAGCAGTATTTCACGAGTTGGGTATGAGGATGGTTCTGGCCTGGAAGAGCACTGGTACATGAGGCAGTGGGAGTGTGTGGGGTAGTTCCTGGGGCTCTGAATGTTTTCTCAGAAGCCCAGAATTCATGCTAATCCCTATAGAAATCAAATATAATTGAGTCAATGTTCTTCTGTTGGCCTGATATTCAATTCAGAGCATTAAAGACCACATTGATTTGGCATTGTTGGGGATCCTTGATTTACAATTAGGAGCAGCCCAGATTATTACAGCATGGATTTAAGCATGGACTGAACATTCGCTCTGTGAACTCTACTCCACCACAGTATAACGAAAATAGTTTTAAGATTAGTAATGCTGTAAACACCAATTTCTTACTCTGTTATGTAAAGAAAAAAAAAAGTACATCAGACATCTTTTATCTCTTTTGGAAATTAGTCATCCTTAACATTTGTTGTGTCTTTGTGTCAGAATGGTGAAGACAGTTGGAGAACAATTAGATACAAAATAGTATGTAGGCTGTACTGGGTGTTGTTTTTTCCTGGCAACTATCGTGTTTTTGCCAACTTATTTACAGATTTTTAGGCATTCTGTTATCTCAAAGGCTTGAGAAAATGTGCATATAGCTGCTGTAAATGGGGAAAAAGACTCCACAACAGAGCATGCCCCTGCCCCCCCTGGATTTGGGTTAAGCCCTGAACGTTTACAGTGTCTGGCTCCGCCCCTCGCCCTATGCAGAAACACTGATTGATTATAATGATTTGTTTTAATTATTTTAATTTATCAATTAACTGTTTATCTATGAAATGTCGGAAAATAATGAACATCACAGCTTCCCGTAGCGCTAGCTGATGGCTATATTAATCATCAAATTTTTTGCCAATTATTTTTCAGTTGATTGGACTAACTGATTAATCTGCTGGTTGTTTCAGCTCTAATGGAATGATAATAGGTTGGGGTTTTTTTTACATCTTATATTTTATTTAAACATTTCAGGCTATAATTAATTCGTTTTAAGCTTGTACTCTTTCAAAAGTGCCATGATTTTTATTCACAGCGGGATGTGTGTTTGCTGCTCTGACTCAGTCTGACCACATCCTCAGGCCGCAGCTGCTGCTGCTACTGCTGGAGTCAACCAAGAGGAGGCTGCTGGAATGAGGCCCTTTGAAGCTGCTCATCCACAGATAGAAACTGTAGCACACCAGAAATGTCTGGTAAACAGGGAGGAAAGAACACACACAGGATGTTACCACAGTGATGAGAACAGAAAGAGGAACGTGAGCTGGGAACAGGGACAGTCTTCATGTAGGGCAGCCTCTGAGGGCACCTTAAAGCTGAGGGTAAACTAATATGGAGCAACACGCAAACACATACTGTATACTGAGAGGGGTGTGAGAAAGTATGGTTGCCATGGTGATAATGCCCTCTAGGCATTGGTGCATGGCTGGTGCGTGCCACTGACTGCACGATGTGCACACTGTGATAGAGAGCTCCATCATTCATATTTTATCTACTATGGGCACGATACTCTACAAAACTGTGTCATTCACACAAATTCACACACAGACACATGCAAGTGGCACATGGCCTGCTTAATATTGAAATAAGGTGCAATATTTCCTGCTGGAAAAAGAAAAAGAGCTCTCAGGACCAATGAATGATGGAGAGAAGAGGGAGCTAGTAAAGGTTAAAAAAAAGAGATAGAAATATAATAATAAAACAGTCAAAGGATGAAACTAACTAGCCGAATCCCCCGAGTTAGAGAGGAAACAAACAGACAGAGGGAAACGAGCAACAGAGGAGGAGATCTATTCCTGACTGCTGCTCTGAGCCCTTCTCTGAGCCCAATGACAAAACAAGCCGCTTTGATGTCTCTGGTGCTGCGTTCTCACTGAGAACCAGCGCAGTTACACAACATCCACCGCTGCTAAAACAAGGACAGGAAGAAACAAACAGAGAAACGAAGGAAAAGAGGAAATAAGATGATGAGAAAAGAGAGGAGGAGTGTGGAAATTGGCAATTTAATAGCCCTGCCATCACCTCACACATCTTTATCAAAGTGAGAAATAGGCTCTGAGGCTGGGTCACGATGATCAAGGCACTTCCCTACATTAAAACAGATTCATAATCTATTTACTCAGGCATTATTCTGTCTTAGGGCGAGGCAGAATCAAGACGGCAGGAGCAAAACAGATGTGTCACATCTTCAAAGTCTTCCTTTACTGTCCACTGCCATGACTGACCATCTACTGACCGGTGCTGTACATAACAAAAGGGGAAAGTAACTGTGAAACATGAACATACAGAGAGGCTTGTACAAAAAGATAGCACTGTAAAGAGGACCTTTTATCAATCTGACCATCAGCTCCTCCTGAAAATGTCTCATACAAGTGATACTTCTCAGCAAACTCATTTATGTTCTCACTACGCCACCTAGTGTAGAAACACCAAACACCTTCAAGAGCAACAGTTTCTCTCTCCTCCCTGTTTGTTTTTCTTCTCTTTCCAGGTTTAGTTGAGATTAAATTTGAGTCACACTTAAGAAACCAGCTTATTTTGGGGCAGATACGGTGCTGCAAGTGGTATTATTTATTTAGTGCAAAGGTGGGGGACAAACTGAGGCAGGCAATCACTGCCGCCACATGGTGGCACTGTTTAATAACAGCATGATGTGGAGAGATATTCAAGCAACACAAAACAAATATTCAGCAACAGTGCCACCAGAGAAAGCAGGGTCATCATCAAGCTAGATGGTTTCTATGGTGAGGACGCAGTAATCACGTGGAGCAAACAGAAACAAAGACAGGTAGTTTTATATAGAGATAAAAGATATTAAAGAGAGAATTTCTGACTATATTCACAATATAAAACCTCAAATATCAACATGTGAAACACATGGGATCTTGAGGAATTTGAGTGAAGCGACAGATTAAAGCATTTTAAATCTGGGTCTCTGTGGAGCATTACATTTGGTTTATAATATATGAGTGGCTCTTTGTTTGGTTTATGTCATGAGGGATGACTGTGGAGCTGCCGCGCGGAGATTTAGTCTCAGTGCTCGGGGACATGAGGGGAAATGTGTGGAGAGAGAGCAACAGCTGAAACAGTAAAAAAAAAAAAAAAAAAAAAACACATGGCCATTTATCCATACACAATCTCAACTGTTATTTTGTAAGGACATACGCAAACAACTATACGGCTAGACATACACATGCACCCCCCGTCTGAGCACCACGGTGGAGCAGAATCTCAGCTCTCTGTCTGTCTGCTTGTCGACAGCAGCTCCTGTGAATCAGCTGCCAGGAACAAATGATCAGTGACAACACTGCTCACTCTGCTCATTTAGATCGGCTATTTCTGTCTCCCTGTCAGATTTCAGGTGTACCTGAGGACTCATCTGTCAGATCCTCACTGCTTAGTGGGAGTTTCTGACAACCAGTCAAACAGTTATTTGAAGTGTAAATGTGTGGAGGCACACGCATGTATTCACCTCAAGAAAACAAGCAACAGTTTAGTTAGTTACAGTTAGTGCTGAAGCAACTGATCAACAGAAAATGAATCAACAATTTTAATAATCATTCGAGTCGTTTATCAAGTAAAAAACTGAAAAATTTCCTGGTTTCAGATCCTCAGGTGTGAGGGTTTGCAGCTTGCCTCTGTGTTAGACTGAGTATCTTTTGTGTCTGGACGGCTGGTTGGACAAAACAAGACATGTGAAGATGTTACCACTGGCTAAGGGGACTTGGGATGGACATTTTTTATTATTTTCACTGTCTTACGTTTTAT
This sequence comes from Chaetodon striatus, assembly GCA_029783705.1. Taxonomy (NCBI): domain Eukaryota; kingdom Metazoa; phylum Chordata; class Actinopteri; order Chaetodontiformes; family Chaetodontidae; genus Chaetodon; species Chaetodon striatus. The sequence continues at coordinate 17,626,060 of JAPZEB010000006.1, forward strand.
ATATTTTAGACTTTATGGACATTTTTGGAACCCAAGTGGTGAGCTCTAAGGCTGAAAAATGAAGCCAACCTTGAAGTGCTATAAACTGCAGTTCCTCAAATGGCCACATGAGGCTGGCTCCAAAAAATAAACATGTTTACAGCCTGGTAGAAAAAACGGTTTTGGCCTCTATGGCTAATTTCAACATTCATGACAAATGTACAAAGGTGAAATTGTTATATAACTCACCCGTTTAAATTTTATTATGGCTTATAGTTACGCATATTTAAAGGTGAAGCCGCTTTGAGTGACAGGCTGTCTGCAGGCAAACACCACAGTCAATGATTCAGATCTACCCCTCACTCCTCCACAGCTCCACTCACTCCTCCAAATAAGGTCAACTCAGGTCACTTCTGGCACCAAAAATCCAAGATGGCGACAGCCAAAATGCCAAATTTAGGGCTTCAAAATAGGAGTCCACAAATCAGTAGGTGACGTCACAGTGGATATGTTCATTATCTTTTTGCAGCCCGTGGTTGCACTGATTATTGTACACTGAAAAAAGTGCTGGCGTACTTTAATTTAACTGTTCAGTGTGTGTGTGTGTGTGTGTGTTTGTGTGTGCTCTTCTTAAGCTCGGTCTTTATCTGATAAGACGCAGAGGCATTTCTCTGAGACGGCTACAGAGCCAGGAAAAAAAAAACAAAAGAGAAAAAGAGATTGGAGACTCAACCACTAATCTCCTGCACCACAATAGACTCACAGTGGTTACACAGAGGACATGGTGAGGTCAACATTATCCTGCCCACAGAAAGACCACATTTTGGAGGGACGAGCTGCCGCTGCCAGGGGAGATAAGCTCAGTGGAGCTGTCCACGGTGCTGAATCAACTGCAGCTGGCCGGCAGGGCACGTAGTGCTGCTCTGAAACACTAACCACAGAGAGACCGAGGAGACAGACGGATGGATGCTGATAGATAGGCTGACTGACATGGTAACAGATGGGTGTATTGATACAAGACAGAAACAGAAAGGGCAAAGCATTTGTTGCAGACATGCAGAGCCACTGAGGTAAAAACACAAGACTGACAGACAAAGCTTTAATATTTGCGTGTGTCAGGGCTGCAACAGACAGGACTGCATGCAGTGTGTGGCCTTGGGGTGGGACCATAATCAATATAAATCAATCTAATAATATCAATATAACTACATGGGTTTGACATTCATTTGCAAAGAGCAGAGAATTGTTGAATTGATGTTAATTATTTACTGCCAGTAATCTTGCAGAAATTTGCATTAAAATAAATCAATATAACTACAAGTACTAGTCACTGAAGCACTGTATGTTCTGCATATATTGTATTACTGTGATGATTACAAATGTAAAATTAATGGCACATGCACATCTGTTGACAAAAGGTATTCACTGACACCCATAATGGCCACATAAAAAGCCCTGCTGTGACCCCAGTACAGCCCTGGCAGAATATGCTGTCAGCTGGCACTGAAGGCTTTGTAGGGTTACAACCCCTTAAAGCATGAATAAATCCCATGTCATTGTCAGAGACATATAGCATATTACAATATCTGTAGGAGAAATCCTCATTCTCACTCTCAAAAATGAAACTGACAAAATGCATTTCCACGGGAATTTAAATAATCTCCTCTCAAGCCAAAAAGAGACACAGAGACACAGCCAGGCAAAGAGCCACAGCGACTGACAAGAAAGGAAGACAGAAATCGATCTGAAACAGGCAATAGGGAAGGATAAAACCATCTGCATCCCCGAGGGAGAATTCACACGCCGCATGACCTCCCCGCTGCCTCAATCAGCACGCTGTGCGCTGACAACTGACAGGGAGGTGATGGGAAAAGACAGGAAGACCCAAGAAAAGAGAGAAGTGAGTGAGAGCAAAAAAAATAAATAAATAGAGGAAAAGAGAGCAGCGGTGACGTGAGGCCAATTAACTGTGCAGCGGGCTGAGTTGGCACTGGTGTTACTGCGTTCGCCTCAAACCAGCACAGCAGACTGGCTGCTCTGTTGCATAACAACTTATGTAACAGCTTCTGCTCTCCACAGGGGGAGAGCAAACTTTCTTTTGGAGCTGTATCTGTGTTGCTCTCAGAGTGTTGGTGCATTTTCCTGTCCTTCATGTGTCTAAAGGGAGCCAATCATGAATAAAAAATCAAAAATTATGCAGCGACGCTCCCATGAGGACATAAATCGGACACAACATGGCACCAGCCTCAACTTCCCCTCAGTCCTCCAAGCCTTTTTTACCCAGTTTTTTTTAGGGTCCCCTCAGCCTAACCCCATCTCCCTCGTCTCGTCACACTGTCTTGTTTTTATCCAACTTCCCTCTGTCTCTCTTTTCTAACCTCATTCCTTCACTGGTTTCTTTCATCTCCCCCTTATTGATCTCTCTCCCCCATTCAGTCTGTTGGCTTTAATCCATTTTCAAGGATGAGTGTGCATGTGCGAGCGTGTGCCTTTGTGTGCATACAAAAATATAATGAGCGGAGCTGAACGTGTAAGTACACAGGTTACAAGAGCGAGCACTGACAGATGCACACCAACATAACACTGTGAGGAGAAAGCAGGAGGACGGTGGGTGGGTGAGTGGGTGAGTTTGTTTGTTTGTATGTTTGCTTCTTAGTTTAGTTAATTGACCTCAATGGAAGAATTAGGGCTGCAACTAACGATTATTTTCGTGATCCATCATTCTGCTGATTAGCCTTTAAGTGTCTTGTTTTGTCTCACAAAGAGTCTAAAACCTAAAGATATTCAATAGGCTGTCATAGAAGACAAAGAAATCCAGCAAAGAAACACATCTGACAGCTGAAAGGAGGACATGTTTGGCTGTTTTGCTTAGAAATATGACTCAAATATCAGAAAAATCAGATAGTTGCTGGTCTAATGTCTGATTACTGACAAACTGATTAATCAACTAATTATTCCAGCTCTTAGAGCATTACAAGAAAGGTTAACCCCAAAATGTGGTGACTCCTTGTACTATGGACAGGCTGAAAAATATCTGAGTAACTCCCTGCTTTAACTGCAGTAACAGAGGGAAGACAAAACATGCTGAAAAAAATAAAACTGTTGTGATTGTGCAGTACATGTACTGTACATTAAAAAACTGACAAAAAATAAAAAGATAAATAAAAATATTAAAATAAATAAAAAAATAAATAAAAATAAAATAGAGTAAAATAAGATAAAATAAAATAAAATGAAATTTAAAAAAGTAAAGTAAAATAAAATGAAATAACAAAAAAATAAAATAAAATAAAATAATTTTACTTATATAGCATGTTTTAAGCTTAAGCACAAAATACCGTGAAGAAAAAAAAAAGAAAAAAAGCTGATCTTTGAGGTTAATATCAACATATTTATTGCTTATCTTTTATTACTTAAGGCAATGTTTATAGAAGTTGCAACCCTACAGATGCAGGAATTTTCTCTAACTTAAAATGGCACAGTATAATAACTTTGCCATGTACTTTATGAAAGTTGTACATTACAGTTCATTAACTTTCAAGATGGTGCAACATTCAAGGCATTTGTTCGCAAAGCACAACACTTACACCTTCCAACTGGCATGGAGAAGCTTTGCACCTTCTAATGTTTACAATCTAGCTCCTCACTGTGCCTCCCACACCGAGTCATGATCACACAAAACCTGTGAGGGTCGAGTCGGTCCCGCTCTTTAAGCAACTAAAAGCACGAAGCTGGGACAGAATCTTTTTAAATGCAGATTGGGTTGAGAGAGATTAGAGAGTGAGTGAGTCAGGAAGTGCATGAGTCAGACAGTGTGTGTGATGAAGTTGTGGTGTGACTCGGTTCCCAACAGTCTGCCAGTGTTGGAAACGTCTGCCATCGATCCTAATTTGGCAGCGGGTCCTCTGACTACAGACAGCCCTCCAATCTGCCACAGTCGCTCTCTGCTGGTAAACAGAGACACACAAGCTAAGTGACTGACTGAGACGGAGACAGACACACAGAAAGACCAATCAGTCAACAACATGTCCTGAATACAATGTTTACACACAAAAACAACTGCTTAAACTTAAGATTTCTGCTGATGTATTATCATTCATGTACCGTGTAGTAGCAGATACACTGTAAACTAGATGCATGACACACATTCACACACTCCCCCTCACACACACACACACACCATGCTGTGCTGAGTAGCTGTGACTCAGCAAATCAGCAGGAGCAGATGGACTTTGCTTCCCACAATCCTCCTCTGCAGAACAAAACGTGACATCATCAACACACAACCCATCAAATTAAGATTAAAAAACAGTTATGATCTGTATATGAGCAGAACATGATCCATGTGCATCATAATATGCAGTGTTTTTTTAAGTGACGTTGCCGTAGCACCCTCTCTACAGTTCCTGCAGAGCTGGTTGCGGGCCAGTGAGGAGAAACGGAGGACAGGGAGGGAACAAAACTAGGAAAAAGTGAGGGACAAAGTACGAAAGTAAAAAAGGAGATGAAAAATGAAGGTGGGATGGTGTGACGCAGGGACACAGAGAGACAGAGAAGGGGGAGGAGAGAGGGAGAGACAGAGGGTAAGGAAGAGAGGGCGATGCCTTATGTTGCAGCTCTAGGATTTGGGGGTGCATGCCGAGTGTGCTAATTAAATGAGGACTAAACAGCCGTAAAACAATGGCACGTTGACAGCAAGAGACAGACACAGTAAGAAAAATTGAGGCAAGGAAGGTGAGAGAGAGAAATAAGATCAGATAAAGCATGGACGGCGGAGGGAAATGACGAGGGCAAATCTGTTGATAGGAGGGAAACTAAACATTATATAAGAAGAGAAATAATGACGCAGATGGAGAGGGAAGCAGAAACAGTAATGGGTGGAGCGAAAATGAAAAGAAACCGGGAGACACGGAGAGAAGAAGGAGGCTGCAGAGAAAACAGAAGATAAAAGGATATTAAAAGCTCTTCAGCCTTGCCAACAAGGAGAAGAACAGGCCAACAATGCGGTTTGAGAAGTGAGAGCTGCACTGCAGATAGTGAACAAGTAGTTTATCCACACTCTCCTCCTACATATAACCTCGATTTAACATGCGTCATTTAATTAGTGCCAAAACATGCCACAGTATTATGGGTGCCAAATATTAAAGGGGTGGGTGGGCAAAAAAAGTAATAATGCTTGATAGAAAAGGGCATAAAGTCAGTAGTGACGTGTTTACAGGTCGAGTTAGAGGCACGTGGCAACAATGGCAGTAAGCACGTCAGTGCACGAGTCGACAAGCAGCTCCAACTAAAGCTGAAAAAAGTTAATATAGCTGATATGCTGAGATGAGAAGTCTCAAAACTTCTGTCAGCATACTCAAAAAAAAAACAAGAATACATGTCTACAGCCCTGCTAGTCACTCTGTAAGGCTGTAGAGTTAGAGCTAAATGCTAGCATTAGCAGGCTAACATGCTAACAACATCCACGCTCACATGCTGATGTAAAGAAGGTATAATGTTCAACATCTTAGCATTAAACACAAAGCACAGCTGGCTGATGGGAATGTCATAAGTTTTGCAGTTTTTGGTCAATAACCAAAGAAAACAAGGTTTATTCAATAATTGTTGACATATTTTGCTAAAAGCCAAATAAGTGTATGTGCTGGTGGCACTAGAGGAAAGGTCAGGTGATCACGAAAGCCAGTAGGATTCATCCTCTGGGGATGTCTGTGCAAAAGTTCATGCAAATCCATGAAACAGTTTTTGAGATATTTCAGTCTGGACCTAAGGGGTGGACCAACCAGCTGACTGACAGACATAATGACACACAGACCAACACTGCCACACAGCTAGCATGGCTAAAAACTAGAATAGCAGTCAGAGCAGGATTTGATGCATACAGTATCTGACAGTTAGCTGACATAACACCTACTGTCAGAAGTCCCACCTTTGTAGCATCGACTGCAATGGTGATTTAATTACTTTAAAGTTAAGGGTTCACCCAAGTTACAAAAACAACAAAAGAAAGCAATGTCATGTCTCTTTCCAAAAAAACAAATCTTGAGTACTCCAGATAAGCTGTGGATTGCTCCAAGTACCCAGACACAGTTCCAATGAAAACTGCTCACAAAGTTTAAGAAGGTAACCCCAATGATGAGTTTGAGACTACTGGGTTGCATTATGGAAATTGCTTGATGTCGTGTTTTTAGAGTTTGAACCATACTGGAGATAAAAAGGTCAGGGTATCTTATAACCTGACGTGCCAGATGGTCTGTTACACAGAACCATCTGAGAAGCCGTCATCGGAAACTGTTTGGAAAAGGGCAGATGCTTTCAAAAAATACTCCTTTCCCGTCTAGATAAGCCTTCAGTACCGTTTTTTGCTCTTCTTTCAATGAAAAAATTCTCTCCAGTTCTGATGTTACTGATGCTATTGCTGCATCTATGCTAACAAACAGTCGCCTCTGTGTGTCGTCACACACTAAAACCACGCCTGTAGCTGCCAGTAGCTCCTCACGGGAGGCTGACTGGCCAATGTATTTCTTAAAGCTTGACGTTTTCGGGTGATATCGTGATCCCTCAAGAGTCTAGCTGATGTACAAGGTAAAGTATCTAAACCTCTGCTGCTTGAATTTTGACCATCCTGTCTAGTGAGTCGCCGAACTTTATGGAGGTGCAGTATTAAATCACCACTAAAAAAATGATGTGCAGAGAGAAATGTTGGGCATTTGGATGAATTGAGTGTTTTGACTAAGCTGTATTTTTAGTATGGGTGGTCAATGTGGGAATCGTATCTCTTGTCCATGCTAAACGCACGGAGATACACGAATGGCGCTCATTAATGAGATACTCAAAAACAGAATGCAACCAACCTTAGAGAAGACTAAGTGGCCTCACTTCATGCACTGGTTGATAATCGCCTACAGTTAATGGCTACTGATGCATGAGCAGAAATCTAGATGAGTCCATTAAAAAGAGTGTGTGTCACTATCCGTGCCTAAGTGTGCGTGAGCCTTGAAAGGCTCAAGGCTGGCAGCTGGGGTTCAACATAGTGTCTGTGTGTGCGTGTCTGTGTCTGTGTGTGTAAACAGAGCTTACATGTATTAATAGGCCAGCCATGTCCGTGCTCTAAGCCACTTACGGGTCGTCTATCTTCTTCATCAGACCAATCCAGCCACACCATCACGCCGTGCTACTGTATGACATCACAGCAGGTTGGACGGTATCTAGGCAACTAGATCAAATCATCATAGAAACCGGCCAAGGTGAAGAGCTTGCAGAGAAATATGAAGTTGTGGCAACCCCAAAGGAGAGGGGACGGAGCTAAAAATACCACCTATCTGTGAGACCTGAGACAGTGAGAGAATCAATATGGCAGTGGGGGTGGAACTTGATATATTCTTTCTCACTCAGCCGCTCATGTTACAGACAGAAATACGATATCCAGAACGATCACAGTAGAGTAAGCTCCCAGTGGGCTAAGTAGGCAGACGAGTACGTGCCACGTATCAGATGCTCACAGGGACTCGTTCACAGCCTGTCATATGTCGTCTCTTCTCTATCCCCATCTCGTTATCATTATCAGTTCTCGCAGAATGCTGCCAAATAGGAAACTCTAACAAACATCAAATACTTTTTATAGCAAACATGCGGGCGTATATTGTTCGGTTCCAACTGAAATTTGCTCATAGCAATGAACAAGTGCCACTAGGTACTGAAAGCCTGATAAGACTTGAAGTCTAATTTCAAGGGCTGTCCTGAGTACCATTTTTATGGCTTTGAATCTTCAGTGAGAACTGACCTTTCGCTAAGCCGTACCCCTTTGTGATGGAGGCCACACTATAACTAACTGCACCGGGACTTCTGCCACCAGACGGGCAGGGATCTCTGGGGGAAGTCAAACAACATTCATCTGTGCACAATGCAATGACACACAGCTGGTTGAATACAAAGTTTCCCTGCTTCCCTTCACTGGTTCCTGTACAGCAGGGTCAGTCTTTGTTTCACTGTTATAATCATTACAAA
>JAPZEB010000006.1:17634226-17649225 GCA_029783705.1 Chaetodon striatus
TGCTTGTGTTTAGAAAACATTTAAAATTAGTAAAAAAAAAAAAAAAAATTTAAAAAAAAAGCAAAAATGTTCAGGAGAAATATACTCCTCAAAGCAAGGTGTCGCAAAAAGAATTGCAGTGGTATCAAAAACTGAAGTCATGTTTTTGACAACAGTACCATAAACACTCATGTAGATATACAGTATACACATAAAAACACACATACAGTAAGTAAAGAGGAATAATAGGAGGACTGACAGCAACAACCGCAGCTGAAAACACTCTCAGTTGAACTCTTAGCCAGACTTCAAATACCAAAAACATAATGCATTATTCATTTCAGCACACTTGGCTGCAGTATTTTTAACTCTAACTTCTGAATTTTTATTTTAGTTTAAAAGAAATTATGTAAGAATAATCCATGTTTGGCAGGCTGTTGCTATCCTTGAGAAAGAGAAGAAGAATAGGGTTTCGTGAATGTACATATACATTTACATTGTGGCCCACTGTCTCTGACCTCATTACGGGGGTTAATGAAAGCATGGAGGCTGAGCTCTGGTGCTCAGATGCTCTCTCTCTATAGGCTCTGTGACTCTGCTGGGACCCAACGTAACTGGCAGCCAGGCCCAGAAACCTACTTCTGCCGTAGGCTCAATGACTGACACAGCTCAGCTGACGGCAGCAGCCCACACACACAAAACCATGCACGCACACACGCATGCACCAGTGCGCACACAGACACACACGTACTCTACTTAACCCTTAATGTCACCTTATCCCGGTGCGCACTCAGGTAATTACCTCTGGCGCATTCCTGATAGTCAATATGTATATTCAAGTGTCATTAACATACAGTTTGCTCTCTATTCATCCCTCCTGCCTCTTGTCCATGTGTTATTGTTGTGATTTTTCCATTCAGCTGAATATCTAGACACAGTTTATGTAACTGAGGTGGTATTAAGGTTTACTTTCTGTTCTACTAAGCCTGATTCTTTCACTTTAATGCTCAAGTTAACATGGATTAACCACATTTCATAGGGGGTTTATATTTGCTACAAGCTTATCTTCTGTTTCCTGAGACCTTTCGCCTATTCAGAAACAGCAGGCTGTTCAGGTCTTGTCAGGATTTCCTCTCATGCATGAAACACACATGGACAGTGCTCTCTCTGTGCATAAGTGCTCCGATCCAGTTTACTAACTGCTTTCGAATCTGTTTCTCCATCATTAATTCCCATCTTTCTTTCAAGTCCCTCATTTTACCACTTTTCTGTTTTCATAATAACATAATCGCAAACTCTCCCACATGCATTAACCCACGCACGTATACACAAAAAAAAGAGAAGCAGTTAGATCTGCACTCAGCCCAACCCAGCCAATTTGGCAGTGAGCGTGTTACCATGCCTACAGGCCCAATCAATACCATGTCTAAAAATAGCAAAACCATAATAGTCTTACTTCCAATCGCAGAGGGGTGAACTGGGCGAGAGCAGCATTTATTGTGTAATCTCCAAGATAATCGTAACCAACGGTGACCACAGAGTTAGTGGGCATTGTGCAAAAGCGTGAGTTTAATCCCCAACAGGAGGTTTCTCAAGGAAAAACCTGATCCTGGCTGGTGCTGGGGATCTGACAGCAGGTCAGGTCAGGAAATCTGGAATGACTTCCTAATGGGTTAACAGTGGATGATTAAATAGACTGCATGGCTTCTGAGGCAGGACGACATGCCAGCGCCAGCACATGCAGATTAATGTTTAGAAGTGGGATAAATGCTAACGCAGAGTACTAAGATGGCAATTAAGAATGGAAAGCTCATGGGGCAAAGAGCATATTCATGAGGATGAGTCACAAATTGGCCATTTAGGAGATGATTACCACTGTGCGACACAAAATGGCAGGACGCCCTCGACGTCAAACACAATCTCTTTCAAAATAATGGCGTCGTTCTGATGCTGCTGCCAAGGGAGAAGTGTTCTGTGTCGCTACATTCAATAACTTGGAGCTACAATGTGACCTAGAGAAGAGGCAGAGAGAGTGGAGCAGACAGACAGACAGACAGAAACAATGATGATGGAGGATGGCATGAGAGATGAAGAGGCGACACGAAGGCAAACAGGAAGAGACGAGAGAGCTAAAGCATGTCACAAATATAACCTGAAACCCTGACATGCTGGCAGAGACGCCGTCTTCCTCTCCGTGTCTTCCCCTCTTTGACAAACACACACAAACATGGACATGCGCCAGCACACAGAGTGTGTTTGACCTCATTCAACTGCAGAGCAGGCCAAGTTCAAAGCCATTTCCACATCCATTTTAGTGCCGTAGTGGAGAATATGGGTCTATGCATACGTACATGCGCGTACAGTAGTGTCTTGTTCTTTTTATAGCGTCTCCCTCCACAGCTGAGAGAGGGAGCAGAATAGGTGGGTGGACTTTCAAGGGGGCCGTGACTCTGATTTATCTCTGTGTTCGGAGGCAAAGCTCTGGCACACATCACCGCAGCGTGGGTGAGAACCCAGACTCCATTCATAGATTTCTTTCATCTCTACCTTCTCTCGACCCCTTTTCGGTCTCTGTGTCACTCTCGCCACAGCTCCGGCTGCGAACGGGGACACAAACGCGTCTTCATTCATAAAAGGCTCATGAAAGAGAAATGAGAGCACGGTCATGAAATATTAAGCCATTTTGATTCTCCTATCAGCCTGTTGATCTCTACTTCCCCTCTTGGAGCAACGCTACCACCTTCATGACAGTAGAATGGCTGTTAGTCACTATGAGTTTGAATCTTTCTATCGCACATGACACCCTATCAACAACAGCAATACAAAACCTCTCTCTGATCTCAGTGTCTGGTTTGTTTCTCTCAGTGAAACCACTCATCATGTGTGACACTTGTAACAAAACATCAGCTCCCACTGACTGTATCACCAGAGGCCTCACTCCGACAGGAAGCTTGAGGAGCATTTGGAAACATTGCTACCTTGAATGGAGGCGAACAATCAGCAATACCGGCCAGAGACATGTCTGATACAACAGAAAGTCTTACTGTTGCCCTATAACAATGCTTCAACCAAAGACTGCTCACCAGCTTGCCCTCCAGCGTGTAGATCTTCTTCACCACCCCGGAGTCGAGCTTGATGGCATCGGTGATGTCGGTCAGGACTTGCTCGTAGGAATGGGCCGTCTTCTTGTTCAGCAGGATCCTCACAGCTTTGCGGGGCTTCACTCCGCTCCGCACCACCGTCACAAGCTTTGGACGTATGAAGTCCTTGGTTTCGCGGCTCTCGGGGGCACTGGCCTTGGCGCTGCCCAGGGAGGGAGGCCCGCGGGAGGACGCAGCTGAGGCCTTGACATTCACCGACCAGTTGGGGTTCACGTTTTTCGTGTAATCCAACTTTTTGTAAGCTTCGATGGAGCTGCACACGTAGCTGTCACCTATCAGGGTTAAGGGAGAGGAGGAGAAAGCGAGATGAGATTAGTTGGAAAGAAATGAGATGAGCTTCAGATGTAACAAAACAATCGTTATCGAGAGAGCAAAAATGGTGAAGAATATGACTGAACAGAGCAGAGAAGTGAAGAAAGGAAGGACACAGATACAGTAGCATAGTACTTTGCTCTGTTCAACATCTCTTAGCCCTGCTATGTCTCTTTTATACTAGCAGCAGGCAGCACAATACATCAATAAAGAGATTAAAGCATAAAAATACACAGATATGGCTTATTTTACAGCTTTCCTTCATATTTATCACAGGCTATACACAGGCCTTTATTCAGATATCCTACATCAACCAAAGACAGCATCTAGTAGCTCTTCCCATGTCTCTTCTTAGATAGTAAAACAGATCAAGAGAGAGCTAATCTGAGCTGAAACATATGTCTGTATCACCATATGGCCACAAAATGAGCGATATAATCCTTATAATAATAATCTGCAGTGTGCTTAGCCAGTTTTATGAAGCTGTGCCCATAAAATAATATCTGGTTAAGCCTGAATTTTAAAACCTGGCTGTAAGTAATGGTTCACTTCACATTTTTAATAGGTGTGTTACTTTATACAGCAAGGGCATGAGTAGGTAAAGATCACATAAGATGGCAGCTGACAGGTCAGGCAGTGTTTGGTCTTTAAGAGAGAGGATGAGATACACAGGCAGATATTATAGATGCTGATAAGGCCATGGGTCCTTTTTTTCCTGTTTTATAGTTAGTTCTGCAGATTAGTATATACTTTGATTGTATACTTAAGTTTAATTATGATAATAAATATATTTCTTTGGTTTATTTTAGGGAAGAGGCAGTCGATTTTTTAGGTTGTTTGTTCGTTTGTTTTTTTGCCTGTTTTATAGTTGGTCCTGCAGATTGATATATACTTTGATTATATACTTAAGTTTGGTAACAATAATGAATATATTTCTTCAGTTTATTTTTGTAAAGAAGCACTCCCAATAATTTTTTTGGTTGTTTCTTTATTTGTTTGATTGTTTTTTGTTTTGTTTTAGTTTGTCTGTTTTATAGTTGGCTCTGCAGATTAGTATATACTTTGATTGTAGACTTAATCAAAGTATGCTAATGCAAATTAGTGTATACTTTGATTGTATACTTAAGGTTGATTACGATAATGAATATATTTCTTCAGTTTATTTTAATAAAGAAGCACTCTCAACAATTTTTAGGTTGTTTGGGTTTTTGTTTTGTTTTTTGTTTGTTTTTTTGGCTGTTTGAATGTTGGTTCTACAGATTAGTATATACTTTGATAGTATACTTAAGTTTAATTACAATAATGAATATATTTCTTTGATTTATTTTAGTATAGAGGCAGTCCAAAGGATTTCTTTTAGGTTGTTTGTTTGTTTGTTTTGCCTGTTTTATGGTTGGTTCCACAGATTAATATATACTTTGATTGTATACTTAAGTTTGATTACAATAATGAATATATTTCTTGGTTTATTTTAGTAAAGAGGGACTCCCAATGTTTTTTTTGTTTGTTTGTTTGTTTGTTTGTTTTTTGCCTGTTTTATGGTCGCTTCTGCAGATTGATATATACTTTGATTATATACTTAAGTTTAATTATAATAATGGTTGGTTTATTTTAGTAAAGAAGCAGTCCCAACTTTTTTTCGGTTGTTTCTTTGTTTGTTTCTGTTTTTCTTTTCTTTTTATGGTTGGTTCTGTAGAATAATGTGTACTTTTATATTTCTTCAGTTTATTTTAGTAAAGAAGCGTTCCCATTGATTTTAGGTTTTTTTGTTTGTTTGTTTGTCTTAGTTTTTTGTCTCTTTTATAGTTGGCTCTGCAGGTTAATATATACTTTGATTGTATACTTAAGATTGATTACGATAATAAATATATCTCTTCTGGGTATTTTAGTGAAGAAGCCCCCCCAGACTATTTTAGGTTATTTTCTTGGGGCTGGGGATCCCAAACAGCCAGCACCGGCCCTGGTCCAGGTGCAAGAGAGGACATAGACCTGCACATTTCCTCCCCCAGGCTGTAATGCTGTGCAGGCTGCCCATACCCACCTTCTACCAGCTGATCGATGGTGGTTATCTTCTTGGAGCCATCCAGGGTGTAGATGGTCCGGACGCCCTGCGGCAGGTTGACGTTGTCGGACAGGGAGCGGGTCAGGTCCGCCAGCAGGGCGTCAAAGGTCCGGAACCTGTCTGTGGAGATGGCGTACACTATCCCGTTGAAGTAGCGGTCTCCGTTGCGGTAGAAGCGGACCTTCTTGGCTCTCTTCTCCGCGGTCAGAGTCTTCAGGGTCCGGGTCCGGTACAGGCTGCAGTGGGCGCTGTGCGTGGGACTCGGCACCCCGTTCATCTTCGCACTGGACCGGCTGTTTCTCTGACCTTTGTCCCGCTCGTCGAAATGCTCCATCTCCATCTCGCTGCCGAGGCTCACAAGTACGGCCGTACTGTCTGGAGGGAGACACACACAGGAGGATGAGGATGAGGAGGAGGAGGAGGAGAAAATAAGGCTGCGGTGAAAAGTTTTTCTAAGTAAACAAAAACAAGCGGCGCGAGGAAACCGAGGAGAGGTCTGGACGGCCGGTAAAGTAGCCAGCCGGTGTCCGGTGCTGGTGCTCTGTCTGAAAATAACTCCCTAATGACAGATTAAGTGCTGTTAAGCCGAGCAGCGGACAGCATGCCTCATGACGACTGTCTGTCAGAGTGCGCCTGAGTTGCTCTGAGGCGCAGATGGATGGAGGGAGAGCGGCAGTCACGAATCAATAATAGTCTATTAATTTTCCTCTTTATAAATATTCACAAGCTCCGCACACACCCGGACAGGCAGCAGCCTTCACCAGGAGCTGCCCTGAACAACCACTACAATATATATATCACTTTATGGATTGGTGATCAAAATGCGTAAAAGCTTAATCCAAGTGTTTCAGACAATGATGCAAATGAAGAGTTACTCACTTCGTATCAGTTGACAAACATGACGTTGCTTACCTACGTGAGCAATTAACGCCTCTGTGACGGTCACCTCCAGTATGACTGCTGGTAATTTCCCAGTACAGATGAAATAAGGAGTTCAGTGAGCTGGTCGCTGACACTGGATGCTGGTACCGTGTGATCCTATCCCGGCTGCAGTGAGCCCCTCTGTGCGTCCCTTTGTTGTCCGGTTGAAGTGCCCCACCACCAACACCACCACCACCACCACCACCAAACACCAGTGTGTGTGTGTGTGTGTGTGTTGATGTGTGTGCGTAGTGAGCGAGAAGCAGAGGCTGGACTGGGAATGAACTAGGCAGCAGCTGCTTCCCCTCCCATTTCTCTCTTCTCACCCACCTCCTCTCTCCTCCTCCACGTCACTCTGTCGTGATTTTCATTCAGCGCCCCCCCCTCCCTCCCCACCCCTCATTTGGATGCAAACCCACGCTTCCCACTCGTGCTGGGGATGCTGCTGCTGGTCCTGCAAACCACCACCACCACCACCCCCCCACAGCCCCTGAAGACACGCGTCGGCTGGGGGGTCGATCTGCCCTCTTCTATGGCAATTTAAGAGCTTTTACTTAAAAGCCACATCACTTTGGAGCTCAATTAAGAAGAGCAAAAAGCAAAATAATATTTTTTTTATTTTATTTCTGAACCTTTTAGTGACAAAAACTACATTTCTGGAAAATTCTCTGGTCATAATAGCTCCCAGAATCATCAGTCAGACCTTAATTGATCTGTGTAGCCTATTACTTTTCATTTCAGCTCTCATAAATGCCTCACTGGACATGTTTGTTAAAGTGAAACAAGCAAGGCAGGCTTTGTTTTGGTGCGTAAAGGCTAATCACATCTCATTAGAAACACAGAGCAGCATTAAATCATAAGAATATTTGCACAACAGATGTTATGTAACACACTTATGCAGGTGCATTAAGGTCTCAAGGAAGCTAAAACCTCAAATATAAGATTTGGTAACACTTTGTTTTGATAGTCCACCTACAGTTTATACAGTCTTACTAGTTTTAATTCCTTGATGATGAAGGTATGTTTATGAATTGTCAAATTTACTCTACAGATAATCAGAGTAAAGCAAATTAGTTGAATTTTTGAATCTCTACCAATTCGCTGTTGAATTTTTACTCTAAACTGTAGGCGGACTATCTAAATAAAGTGTTACATAATATTCAAACTTTGCTGATCCAAACGCAGTGTGACAAGTATGATTTTTACCCTCATCCTACTTATTTATCTCACGTATGAAGACTCCATTGGGATTACATGTCTACATGATTTCATCACACTGCTTTGAGTTACACAGGACTCCATCAAGCGACACGCAGGAAGAGAGATGAGAGCTGGAGAGGACGCGGCCGTCTCATCATCATAAGCTTGTTTCATCCTAAAAGCTCTGAAGTTTGTTAGTACGTGATGGCAGGAAATAGTATCCCCGAGCAATGGAAGAGATAAAGACCACTGACCTACATCCTGGCCTCCAGGGACCACCCAATTTCGCTCCATCACCACTCCCTGATGAACTATATACGTGTGTGTGCGTCTGTCTGTGTGTTACCCAGCATTTATCTGTGCCGTTAATGTTGAAAGTTAAAGCCCAGTCTCTTAAAATACTGTCCTGCTATCACGGTATTTACGAGGGTTTAACATTATTTTACATGTTGAACATGTCACAGCCTTATTATGTGAAATGTTTTACTTTATTTTCATTTATATAATGATTGTGACATTTGTTTAAAGCTTGTTTTAAAAGGTCACACATCATAATACCATCCCGTTCAGCTCATCCCATCTGACATTTTAATGGTCAAATAAAGTATGTGACTGCATCACTTATGACTGTTGCCGTGCGCAGACCTGCTTGTTTGTATATATGCTCATGAATACATCAGAATATGAGACAGTGACAACAAGAAAAAAAAAACATTTTCCTCCACACAGACTCTTCTATTTTGGGGAGATGCACACACAAAGACCCAGTGTGCGTCACAAACTGAGGGCTGACAAGGTGTTCCTGTCTAAATTAATCCTGGGGAAACAGAGCACACGTGGGAGAAAGTGTCTTTAGACCAAGGAAGATGGAGGACACAGTGAAGGACTTAACAGCTGGCCTGTGGTCTCATTTCCATTCTTAATGCCCGGGAATTTGCAAGTCAAATCGGATATTTGTCCGTGTCCACATGGATTCAAATAACAAGAGGGAGACGTAAAAAAATGAATGGAATTTCGCATTGCTGTGAATAAATACATTTGTTCCAGATTCAGTCTCTCTATAAGATATATGCTCACAACTTCCCAAAAACTCAAGTAAACAGAATATAACTGCTTATTTGCATCCACATTTGTGTCAGCGCTGTACCTGACTAACTGTCTGGCCAAAATATAATCAGAATGATATCGACTTGGGAATATTGCATCCATGCAAGTAATGAAATGGAAGCAGTTCTTCATAGAGGTCATCTTTGCTCCTGGAGCATGACTCTGCAATTTCCTGAGATTCAATTGAATTGTACATAAAGAGATGGACAATTTGGGCATTAGTGACTAAAGCTATCTACATGTCTTAGTGAGTATATGTAAAGTGGCTCAGACAGTATTTCGATCTGCTGTCCCTCATTAAAAAGGACAGAGATGACCTGTTTTGTGCCAGGACTTTCTCTCAGTAGACTGCCACATTTTGACTCTGAGAAATGTTTCAGACAGTGGTGGAGCACGAGGGTGGCTTCTGGGGCCCCAGCCCTGAATATTTTCCCAAAAGCCCTGAAACATTTAGGTTTTTTTAATTACCTTTAACTTTGTGTCGTTCAGATTATAACATATGCCAACGTTTTTTTCTCCAGGCTGTTTTCATAAACTGTTTGTACATTTTCCTACAAAAGTTATCCGGCCAAAGTCGTACACATTCCATGTAATCATGAGCCAGTCATTTGTGCATAAGCCACTTATTTTGAAAGGCTGTGATCATGTGACCAGTGTGCTAATGGAAGTAAACAAGAAAGGGGCCCCAAGCAGACCATAGAGAGGCAGGTCACAAAACACAGGACTTTCCTAATGTTATCGGCTCACCCTTTTTCCCTTTTAAAGGCAGTGGCCTTGTGGGTAACCTGTGAGTGCGTGACGTGTTCTATTGTGTGTATGGAAGGGAGCAGCTCTCTTTTGAGGTGCCATGGTGAAGACGGCAGGCGGCAAAGAGTGACGATAGTCAGCAGAATGAAGTGTCTAGATAAGCTCAGGGCTACTGTTCAACCTCATGAGAAGGCCATGTTTATTGTTTTGTGGTGAAGACTGCAATAAAGCCATTGTAGGTCAACGGCACCCGAACGCCTCGCTAACCTAGTTACCAGCTAATAACGAGCCTAGCTAGAATTAATGTTAATAAGCCAGTGTGTTCCCAACTACAGGTCAGAGCCGGTAAGCTATCACTGCGAGAGAGGTAACACTAAGGAGACAGGTGTTTGGAACCAACCAGTAAACTTTGCTTCATTGTAAGGTACATCATCACCATGTTGCTTTCCCATAAACCTAACTACAGTAACTTTAATTGCCCAAACCTAACCTCCATAACTTTAAGTTAATTACGCAGCTTTGCGTTAAGGACGTAACGTCATTTGTGTGCTGCTAATTGGTAGAATATTATACAAACTGTTGTGTGTGCATTTTCACAAGATATCATGAGAACCATTCTATAAAGATACGTTGTGCTTATCCCACTATGCTATTCCTTTTATATTTAATTCAGAGTATTGAAGACCTCATGTACTTGGCATTTAGAGGATTCTTGATATGCAATTAGAGCAGCCAAGATTATTATGGCATAAGCTCAAATGGAGCACGTTTGTCTAGGGCTGTGAGGACATGGATTTAAGCGAGTTAAGCAAGTCCACAGGAGCTCCATTCTACGTCTTTGCAAACTGTGGCACATCAGCCTTCAGTGTTGATAGGCTATTACTCGTGATAGCGTGATGGGCGGGGCTACAAAGTGACTGCAGACAAAGGGGCCACATCAGAGTCAAAGAGGCACACTTTTTAATTAATATATTGTATCGGCTGGGGAAAAAAATGCAGTGATGGCGGTGATGTGGTCGGTGACTGCGGTATTGCGGTGATGCCGTTACAATCACAGCCCTAGATTTGTCAGCTGAGCATTCATTTTGTTTCTGCTCCAGTATAGCATAACCAAAATAGGTTTTAAGATTAATAATGTTGTTTAGGCCAAATTCCTACACTACCTAATAATAATACAGCCCTTTTAGGATACTCAAAGACACTTTACAAAGAGCAACAACAGCAATAAAAAAAATCCATGAGGAAGTAGGTACCTACATTATGTAAATGTTGGCTCTACATGTTGATTTTTTTGCCCTTGCAACTACCATATTTTTTCAAATTATGTGCAGATATTTAGGCATTTTATTATCTAAAAAAAGTGCATATAGCTGCTTTAAATGAAAAAAAAAAAAAAACAATCTCCCTGGGTAAAGGCACAATTCAGCACATCTCTACTAACGCACTTCATTTCCGTGAAGTGAATGATAAACCCAAAGTTGGAGCTCACTCAGATGTGGATAGATGGACTGCTGATTCATATTGTGGCGAATCCCATCTGGAATTATTCCGAAAATTAAATCTGTCTTAATTTCACAGCTCAGGAGAGAAATGTAAAAACCCACCCACTCAGGCTGTTGACAGATGCTGCTGTAAAAGACACTCTTTCCATCCTGTCATTAACCACTGCATCTTCATACTACAATTTCACACAACACAGCGTGATGTGTGAACAAAGGGACGGCCCTGAAAGTCTGTCACTCTGACGCTCTCACGTGTATGCACATGAACGCACGTGCGCAAACTTTCAAATGAGTCTCTCACATATGCAGTTGCACTCGTGATGTTTTGACACTGTTGTGATTTGTCATCGTGTTTCACCTGTCAGCAGAAGACATCTAGGTGGTTACTCTGTGTCTGTGTGATGCATGAGCTGGATGCAGGGAGTTGTGCTAAAATGAGCTTGTGCATGAAACAGAGAGGAAAACAGGAGGAGAAGGAGGAGAAAGAGGTAGAGAGTGGTGTGCTGTAAATGTGCTCACTCTTTCATAAGGCAACATGGAGCGGCTATCGTTAAATTAAGTCATTAATCTAAGACAAACAACCTGCCACTGCAGCACATTTAGGATTGTACACTGAGTCAGCCGGACATATCAGAAATACGAGTGGACCTGTAAAGGGAAAGTACACCGTAAAACAGAACTCACACTGTGCTGTTTGGATGATTTTAGACAGTAAAGTCAATAACAGCAAACACAAACAAATGTCTCCTTGAGCTGGGATTTAAAGCGTTAGCATTTGGATTGATGATGTCATCAGGTGATACTTTTTGGAGTTGTTTTATTGAATGAAGTGAAGGATAAATAAGTGATGGACTGTGCTGGTGTCTCTATACAGCTTCACTACAATCTGATGACTTGTTTAAGTCGTGACACTGAAGTGAGTTGTACAATATCACACACCCTTGGGCGGACTTTTGCCATGAAATACTTTCAAAACCCATACTTGTCACTCAGAATATAATATTTCTATTCATTTATTTTCTAGGTGGTTGAGCATTCTGCCTCAACAGCCCATTTGCCAGATGAAAATGTTGGCATTGTACGTCTTTGTAAGCCACGGACATGTTACATTTTTACGTTTCATACGTATTATATCAACATTTCAAAAATGACATAGCTCCGATTGTGTGCATATACCGTAAAACTTCAACTGGGGTCTCATTTATAAAGCAGTGCTTAGGATCCATACTAAAGATCTAGTATGGACAAAAGCCAAAAATGGTGTGCACCAAAACATATTTCACAACTTCTATAACCAGGCTTCCACCTCAACATCTGTGTCGACAATTTTCTATCTACAAAATGTTTGTAAGCATGGGTCAAGGTTTCTCCCTTCGAGTCTGTTTTTATAGATAAAACTTTTGCGTGGGCAGTGGCGTACACCTCTTTCAGGCCTTGTTTTGTGCGTACGAAATGTTTATAACTGAGAGCCTCAGTCTGGATGACAAGCAGTTCTTTGGATGTATAAAACCAGGTTGTTGGCTACCTCATGCTATTTGCCCATTCTCTGATTACCCTGTAAGTTATTCATATTCCTTTAGTCCCTAAGGGTCCTTAGATCAAATGAATCAAAAGGATTTTTCATAAAGATTAATCAGAGTTGTGAGTATTGTTTTAACAGGATAAAGTGCTGTTGTGTCAGTATGCTGGGTGCTGTAATCCTCGAGTGCCGTAACTCTCGCTGTCTGTCGGAGCTAGATCAAATGAATGACTCATAACTGATACATTATCTGAAGCCTAATTTTTAAACAAGTGATATTAATACTGGTTTAAATAAATAATTTGATTGCATTACCCATCTTAGCTGAGGAACAGTTTTGTGTGAAGGGAATTAACGGCCTGTGCCATATAGACGCCTGTCCCAGATATAGGCCCATTAATTTCAATGATATGAGCAAATAATAGCCTGGGCTATTAATTGAAGTTTTACGGTAAAGCTAACATTTTTAAAGTGGAGGGGATGGTGGATGGTGTGACACCTACGTGAAATAACTGCTTAGCTACAGGTCACTGTTCGAGACCAACAAACAACAACAATAGCTGTTTTTTAGCGAGCTGACGCTTCATTTCCAGCAGCATGTGTGCCACCAAACGTGGGTGTTTTTAGTGACTCATTGCTGCGTTTCCAGTAGTGATTATACCACAGAACGTGGATGTTTTAAGCCAAGATATTTTTTGAACCATAATCAAGTAATGTGCCTAAACATAACTGCGTGTTAATCACAGAGCTGCTGAATGTAAAGACACGTTAAGCTTTAACATATCAGCTACATAATGATGTACCATGTGCCATGCCAATACTCATTCTGGGGATTGGGACGGTGTCATGCTTAAGGACAGCTCATCTGGTCCGATGCTTCCTGATCGTTGTCCAGTTTCCTTGTCAGTACAAGCCATATAGTCACAGGGAAGGTGATGCATAATTCACCTTTATGAATTGTTCTTTTCCTGTCACCTCTTTGTCTCAAAACTTAATTTTTGGTCACACTCTTTGAGCTAATTATTGATGTCATTGCACTTACAAACTAATCAGTGAACAAGGAAACGGCTATATTTTAAAAAAAGCTAAAGGGAAAAATTATGAAATATATATACAAAATTATGAATTCATGCTGGTTCTGACTGTGAGAGCATGTATTTGGTATGAGATGTTTTTGAATTCAGTGTCCTACTGACAAGAAATGAACCCATCCTCCACACTTCTCGACAAACACAAGCGAAACAGCTTCTAGCAATTTTCTCATCACTACTGCATCTCATATGGCCACAGTTTTCTTACACCTACATTTGTAAAGGCGGTCAGTGGGTGGGACGGGGGTGACTGCTTGCTCTGCGGATGAACTACATTCGGAGAGAGTGGCGAATGTGGTGTTGCTTACGTAATACAAGTCGTAGGAGGTGTTTTGAAAAAAAAAAAAATTGCAGTGACACTAGAAATGTCAGACTCAGCAGGCTTCTGGCACATTAGGAGACGACCTCACTGCACTCAAAGCCTGTAATGTTCCTCTGAAACATTTCTTCTCACAGCTAGTCTTTTTGTTGAAACAAAGAAACTTGTGAGGAAATAATAATGCCAGACTTGATTATAAATGTAACATTTTATACTATGAAATGAGTATCAGTGTATGAGTAACACTGTATTTTCCATAATTGCTGAATTACAACACTGACTGTGGCACATAGATAGCTTACATAGGAACTGCATTGTTTCCTCACAATCTGCCTTTAAAAGTGTAAACAACCGTAGAATTCAAGTTCATTCTGGCATTGAAAACATAAGTATATGGCAGCTTTTATACCCAGAAGACACATTACCTCCTCTTTTAAGGGCTATAACACTAGGTCTGGGTTAGGGATTGTGTTTCAGGTAGTACTTTAGGGTGGGTAACCTGCTTCCCCTTTGGGATTTCTTTTCTTCTCTTCTCTCTGCTGTTGCTCCCCCACCACCAACAACTCCTTTCACATGCGCTCCTCCTCCTCCTCCTCCTCCTCCTCCTCCATCTTCTTCTCTCTCTTTTCCTTTCCTGGAATCATCCTCTGCCTTCCTGCTGGTCTGCCTCCCTCTACGCAATCAGAGAACAGGCAGAAAATAGTTCGTTAGGCAGAGGCAATTTATAGATACACAACATTTTCTATTAAAGTGGTTCAGAGTGTTAAAATAACACTGAATTTCTCAATCAAATCTTGCAACAATAATAGTATGAGAAGATACAACATTTATTATTATTCATGTATTAATTCTGAGTAATTTATACAGCTTGATTACTGTATTACAATTGACCTTTCCTTAAGCCCCGCCCCTTTGTGATGGTCCAACAAGCTGTCGGAGTAAACATGGAGCCCACACTGTAACTAACTGCACTCCCTGAAGAAATATTATCATATTTTTGTAAAAAATGAAACAGTGATGTCAGAGAGAAGCAGACAGAGGGGTCTACAGTCTGTGTTTGAAGGATATATCCAGGATGT
>JAPZEB010000006.1:17652726-17668798 GCA_029783705.1 Chaetodon striatus
GTTGAGGAGGTTTGAACTGGGAGCCAAATAATCCACAAAGGTCTCTTACTCTCCAAAACAAACAGACCCAGTGATTTAAAGCAGCAAAAACACTGAATAAAGCAGTTTGAAGTTAATAATCAGTGTTTTTCCGAAGCTATTTGTCTTGTCACAGTGGGGCTGCTATGGTAGCAGATGCAAAAACACGAATGGATCTAGAGCCAGTGTTTGGTTTGTCCATTCTGGGCTACTGTAGAAACATAGCGGTGCAACATGGCAGACATTGTGGATGAAGACCTGCTACCTATGTAGATATAAAGGGCTCACTGTAAGGTAACAAAAACACAGTGATTCTTGTTTTCAGGTGATTATACACTAAAGAAAACATATTTATTATATTACATTCCATTTCTGCCAATATATCCCCTTACATCCTGCTCATTGGACCTTCAATCCTTCAGTTTATCAGAAAAATATTAAATTCTAAATCACTAAATTTGGAGATTTATACTGAATTTAAAAAA
Organism: Chaetodon striatus; assembly: GCA_029783705.1. Classification (NCBI taxonomy): domain Eukaryota; kingdom Metazoa; phylum Chordata; class Actinopteri; order Chaetodontiformes; family Chaetodontidae; genus Chaetodon; species Chaetodon striatus. The sequence continues at coordinate 17,653,230 of JAPZEB010000006.1, forward strand.
AAAAGTATAATCTGAAAAGTACCTGTAGCTGTCAGCAAAATGTAGTGGAGTAATAAGAACCATATTTCCTTTTGAGATGCGGGGGAGTAGATGAAGGAAGGCCTTAATTTTGTACTTCAGTTCTGTACTTGAGTACTTAAAGCAGTGATGTACAACCACTGGCTCTGAACATGTGCACTGAATGTGGGCAAATGCATTAATTCTGGCTTTTTTTACATCCTATTTGATGTAATTTTTTTATCATCCTTATCACTGACTGTGAAGCATCTTCACAGCACAGACATTTCTTCACAGCAGAGGATAGTTACTAACTCAAAGTGCATGTCATTAAAAGTATCAGCTGTGGTATCTGACAGAAATAAATTATGTTTCAGACATAAAGCTAAAGTAATCAGGAGCTGCACTGAGACTGATGCTCCAGAATGTATCAGAGAGATGTTCAAGCTTCTGTCTTTGCAGACACGGTGACACGCTCTTGTACTCCTTGCTTTCACAGAACACTGTCGTCCTAACATTTACTCACTGCGCTAATTAAAAAGACTCCATATTCTTCTCACACACTCGGTCTATCTTACTGTCACGCTCACAGTTTGCCTACAGATCTTCAGTGCGCAGTCTTACAGTCACTCATCGGACACACTAATGAGCATCTGTTAGTTCTGCCTTAAGGCGCACAGACACACACACATATTTAGACTGCATTGTCCAATCTTTCAGTGTGCGTTGTGTATTCGTGTGTATTAAAGCATTGTAATTAGTGTGTATTGCTCTCCCATGGTTTGTAATCCTGTGATTACAGTGCTGTGATTAAACTCTGGTTGATTCAGCCTGCATCAGCGGGAGGATGGAGAGCAGCTGGCGTTACAATCCTCTCTGTCCTGCCTGCCTGCTCCCCTCATTCTGTGTCTCGGGCTCTCTCTGCTGGTTTGTGCCTTTATCTTAAACCGACTTACAGCTCTCCGTGGTCGTCTATTTGTTAATCTGCACTTGGGGAAAAAAACTAACTAAATAACACCAACACAACAAAACAGATCAAGATAAAGTTGAAGAGAAAAGTTAAATGTTTGCACTCACTACCGACATGTCATCATAAGTTCGGATGGAGGCCAATCGATCTGTGAAAAACAAGAGAGCATTTTCATTATGCACAAATGTTTTAAATTATGTTTTTTACATTTATATACGCTCTTAAAAGTAAAGTTTGGCTGGAAGAGTCCTCAGGGGTGGTGAGTCCATGGGATGTTGGTGAACTCTGACATACCATACTTGAGTATGTGAAGTGTCAGCAGATGTTAAAATGCAGTAAGACACAACTTACACTATATATTTAAAATAGGGACATCGTAAATGAATTGGCCTGATATGCCATGCTACACTTGATTGTGTATGTAGTATTTTAGATGCCTGTGACAGCTAACAGAGATGTGTCACCAACACATGTAAATTTATGTGGCTAACACACTTATTTTCCTTTTTTTCAAGGTAGCCAAGCACCAGTACTGAGAAGCATCACGTAATACACAGGTTGAGCTTGCTTTAACATTGTTTTTCTATGTCAAAGTATTGTTGTAGATGTATGGAAACTAGGGCAGCAAAACTAACCAACATGTTACCTAAATCGCAAAATGGCAAGGCATACAAAAAAAAGAAATAAAGAAAACATACCAAATGAAGCACTGTGGGCTGAAAAAGGTTCAAAGAAAGTAGGGGATTTGTTTGTATTAGATAAGAGGACCTTAATGTTAGTTACAGGTGTAAAACTTTATCAGATCATCTAAAAATCAATGTTTGTCTATTTTGGAAACAGAAATGCAAAATGATTGTTTTGAAAAGGATATTATCTCTAAACTATATAAGCTTTTAGTTGAGGGGTCCTCTGAGTCCTCTATATTAAAACTGAATGCCTGGAGAAAAGACTTTAAAGAGGATTTCCCTTCAGAGGACTGGGAAGCAGCGTGTGCTGAAGCACAAACACAAACTGTTGATACTTGGCTCAGAATTCTGCAACATAACTGGTTGATGAAGACGTATGTGATACCAGGAAATTCAACAAGCATAATAACGCCATCTCAGACCAGTGTGTTAGGTGTGGACGGGGGAAAGGAGTTTTTTCAGTGTGTTTGGGAATGTGACAAAGTGAAAGAGTTCTGGAGAGAGATAAAACAGGCTCCAGAGAATAAAGTGAGCATACACTGGACCCAAAGTTTTTCATTCTTTGTTTACATCCTGACAAACATCTCGCTTGCAAAGAAATCTCACCCTCTTGGAAAAAGGCCAGTAAATCCATAACTCTACCTCTGGAAAAGATTATATACATCATGAAAGAAAGATAATCACTCTTTGAAACCATTTGAGGTCCTTTCCTACAGTATATGGAGAATGTTGATTTAAGTATTGTGATAAATGTGGCGGGCGAGTTGTAAATGTAGTAGTCCTCTGCAGTTGCCTGAATTATTTGAATTCCTATTAATACTTGATTGTACTGGGATGTTTCATGTGAAGTATGTCTTTAAGTCTGATACAAGGTACAAGCAATGAAAGCATGACACTAAATTAACAATATGGGAAACCTCTTTAGAAAACAGAGAAACCTTTTATTTTATTGTGTAGAATTTATTATTATTACTATTGTTGTTGCCATTTTGTAATCTTTAAAATGTCTGACATGTAAGGAAGACTTCATTTTGTTGTTGGACAATAATCTGTGTGCTCTCAATATTCTTCTGGATGAGAACACAGTTGCTGCCCAGTTCTTCTTAGGTTTTTAAAAATTAAATTATTAAAAAATATTGTTGGGAAAAAAATGAAGCATTGTGGTGCTACAGAGATGCCCCAACCTACACATCATATTCCAGATGTAAGGGAACATGCTTGTTTGGTTTTGACTCCAGCAAAAATGACATCATCAATATTTTTATGTTTTTTTTTTTGTTTTAGTGAAAATGAAATGCAAAAAAGATTATTTACACTAAAAACGTTTTTTCCAGCCCTAATTGTGAAAACTAAACCATGCTGTCCTAGTCTGAGGTATTAAACTTTAAGTTTATAGATTCTAATAACAAGTGTAGGCTACTTCCAGCATTAACCTCTTTAAAAGCCGGCACCATTTTGTCATATGGATTACTGTACATTTATGCTGATCTGTTCTGTACACATGACATATGTTGCTCGTCTGTCTATCCTGGAGGAGGGATCCCTCCTCAGTTGCTCCTCCTGAGGTTTCTACAGTTTTTTTTTCCCCCATTAAAGGTTTTTTTGGGAAGTTTTTCCTTCTCCGCTGTGAGGGTCCAAAGACAGAGGGATGTTGTGTGCTGTAAAGCCCTTTGAGGCACATTCTGATTTGTGATATTGGGCTTTATAAATTAAATTGAACTGAATAGCTGGTGAGCTTACCCATGGGGTTTCCTCGTAGGTCCTCCAGTCTCTCATGAATGAGTGACATCTGTCTGTCCAACTGCCCATTCAGCTCAATCTGTGTCTCATACCTTGTCTTCCACTCATTTCCTGGCACAAAATTTAAAAAAAGGAAACTGTAAAAATTAGTCACATATGGGAGAGGACACATTACAGACAACACTGAGGAGTGACTGGCCTGATGGAAACCAATGGATTGTTGGGTGACATCTTGCCACTGTGGGAGAAGCTGGTAGACTATATAGCATAACTATACTCTTTAATAAATAAATACATGTTGCTCACCTTCCCCATCAACACTGTGCAGTCTCTCCTGCAGTTCACACATGGTGCTCCGCAGATCAGACACCGACTCCTCAAGCATTTCTCTAAAATCATGAGCCAACACGAAGTTATTTGCACAATGGAGAATAACATGTCATCTCCTTTATAACAGTGAGAGACACATTTGCTTCAAACTTACTTCATTTCCCTCTCCTGCTCAAGTTCTGCCTGCAGCCGTGCCAAATCGTATTTGCTGTAGTCTCCACTCATGTTTGAGAAACTCACACCAACTGAGGAAAAGTTTGTGCCTCGGGGTTTCCATGGAGACCGCTGTTTCCGGCTCGTTCAGGCAGCCTCGGACATAATGGCGCAGATCAGCGGGAAGGTTTGAAAACAAAACCTCCTCCTCGTTTTAAGGTGACAAAACTCGATTAAATAACTCGTGAATTACATATTGGTCACGTACGGTGGCTTATTTTTGCAAGCAGCCATTTTTATGAAGCTCATTTCGCGCTTAATTAGGCCTGAAAATTGACTTCCTCTGTATACAGAGCTCTTAATTCACCAGTTAACATTAATGGCCAATGAATGCCACTTGATTTATCTTCGCAGATGATCTTATTATAATTGGAAAAACAATGCATGTGTGTGAGAAAGAGAGCTGATATTTGTTTGTTTTTGTCCCTCTATAAGAACACCTATGGAGAAATATCACATATAAAATTAATCTCTGGTAGCCATGGTTAAAATGTGCAATTTATATTTTTTATATACAACATCTGTGTGTTTGCTTTACAATGTTATTGCACTTTCATACAGATCATACATACAGCTGGTCAATCTATAAGTCTGCCGTTTGCTGCTATAGATACTGAGTATTTTTACAAATAAAAAACACACAAAACAAGTACTGATAAATACACCTTAAATGCTACCACAAAATTAATTCATGTAAAACAAAACAATGCAGCCAACCTTAACCTGGTAAGATAAATAACTTAGTAGCTTAATAATGTGAATTAAAACTGCACTTTGACCTAGACTAATTCCAATATTTTGCCTCCTTGTTTTTACATTCACAATTAATACAACTAAATAGCCACTTCAGAGATGAGTGGCTTTTTGTGTAAAAATGCAAATGAGGAGCTGATGCATCAGTGTGGCAGGAACCTTCAAGCAAAGCATCAAGCCCTGTGGGGATCTATTTTTTCCGCTCTTCCTCCTTTTTCTTCTGCTTTTCCTTCCCGTCTGTCTCCCCTTGATGTTCTCGTTTCTGCGCCTCCTTCCCCTCAGTCTTCGCTTGCTGTCCCTCCGGGCTTTTGACCATAGCCTTGGCTGTCTTCTTCCCCGCAGTCTTCAGGATGGCTTTGAGGCCCAGATTGTCAATGTTGTACGCAGTCACGCCAACATTGATGAGTGACTTGAGTCCAGTGTTTGTGGCTTCGCCTGCATCGTTACCGTACCTTCACCACGGATAATATGGTGAGGTTAGGGAAGAGTGGTTTGGTGTTAAAACATAATAATAAATGAGGTTGCGAGAGCAATGTGATACTGGTACTGTTTTTACTCACATCAACACACCAAAGGAAAAGAAGAGCAGTCATATTTCACTTTGTGGAAGTTTCATTTATTAGTATCAAACCAGGAAAAAGAAAATACAGAAGGTATGAACAGCAAAAGCAGCACCACCCAACACAAGCAGACACTTAGCTGCAGTTAGCAGACCCAGAAAGACACACATAACAGAGGCTTAAACTACATCAAGTCAAAAAAGAACCCAAAACACTTTCTTTTTAGGTCCAAATATATAATTAAATTAAAGAAAGAAAGTCAGTCTGATGAACGGAAAGACAATTCTGTATGTTAGCTGTTGCCTTAGATTTTGAAAATGTCTTATTGGGGGTTATTTTCTGACTTGATCTGTGTTAATGAAATAGTGTACATGACAGAGTTGATCAGCCGTTAGTGCACACAAGTCTTTGCCTTTACTCCCCCGTGCAGTCATATGTTGCCAGACAATTTTAATAGATTCTCTAAGCCCTTAAATCTGAAAAGAAATAGGTGTGAAAGAAAGCAGATCAGTTTCCCAACGTACCAAGAAGGAAGCAACACAGAGGGCTGGTTTTATGTAATAGTAACAGGCTGGAAACAAGATTTATAATAGTTGAAACATGAGAACATTTCAGTTAGTTAAATAAAGACACAGAAGTGGGAAATGTCTGAACTTACTTGTATGTCACAGTTGTGACAGTCTCTGCAGCAACGCTTTTGCCAACCAGCTTTGCTCCGGTCTCTAGACTAGACCAAACTGTAGAGAAACCTGGTTTGGATGTAGATTAAAAAAATGTTTGAGTACTCTAGAAAGACTGGGACCTCCCAATGTCCAGAATGCCAAAACATAACTGATATGACAACAGTGCCAAACAATGTACAAGGATATATGTGATGGTGTATCTTTAGGCCTGACCCTGACATGTCCATTATATTGGTACATACCTTGTACACTTTTGGCTGCCACAAACTTGGCTCCATCCCAGTTGGAAGGGCTGCCATCTTTGTTCTTCTTCATAGACTCCGGGACCAGCTTAGCACCCTGTTTCTTCACATGGGGAGCCATCTTATCTGCGACTTTTTCTGCCACTGTGCTCACGCCATTAACTGTAATACACATCAGTACATAGCCATATTAATTTAAAGTACAAGAGACTAATGGCAAGAAAAAAACAGAAGAAAATCAAGCGTGTCTTTTTTTATCATCATTGTGGCTAACATAGTCCGTCCTGTACTGGTTTAAGTCCTTACCCAAGAACTGGCTGACTCGCACAGCACCCCCGGTGGCCTGTTTAGCCACATGCAGACCTTTGGTGACCCGTGGGCTGACCTCTGAAGGTGTTTCCTCAGGCGTGATGTGATCCCGGATCTTGGCTGCTCCTCTATGAATGGCCCTGCCAGTGGCCTCTGCTCCCTTTACAAACCCTACACTCAACCGTGTAGCTCCTACAGGCAGAAATATTTGGGGTGTTAAATGCAAATTAGAAATAGTATTGATTGCTGTGTTATTAAAATACTTTCTGCAGTCAAATGAGGAGGTGGATGGACAAAGTTTTTCTTACAGCACTGTTCAGGAAAGATTGCTGCAAAGGTAAACAATGCCCTCTAGTGGTAGTTTTTGTAGATCTCTACTGTATATCCTGTCTGTGTATAACATCGTAGTGACATTATTTTGATTTTTTTTCCTTATTAGAGCACACGCAAACTCACCTGTCAAGATTCCTTGTGCCATCTTCTCACTCCATCCAGGAAGTGGTGGTTTTTCCTTCTCCCCTGTTGGTACTGTCAGTGCTTCATGCTCTTTCATGGGACCAAGGGGGATTTTCTCACTCAGGTTAATGACTTCTCCCCCTGCCCCCTCTGGACCCTGTCAGGGAATCCATTAAGTCATACTGCTTAACAGTTATCACGCCAGGAGACACAGTAAGAGGCTTTTAAAACGTGTATACACCCAAACAGGTATCTAACATTCCTCTAAGCCATGACGCAGCTGGTGAAGAATGTTTAACCCACGACATGACAGCTATTTAGTTCCTCCTTTAGTGTCAAGAATAAAGTGACGCTATGAGACACTGGATGCGACAAAAAGGCGTAGTCATGTTTAACTGCTGTTTACTTTCAACACCCTTCTACGTTTTGTTTCAAAGCATGCACACACATCCTTACATTAGGATTACATTAGCTCCATAGGGACAATAAAGACTCACCTGGACCCTGAGTTCAGACAGCTGCGAGAGGAGGTCCTGAAACGTCTCTCGGTGGACAGCAGGCAGTTCGGAGGACAACACTATGCCCACGTAGCACCCTGGCGTCTCTGACAACATGTCAGGGAACATGAAGATCCCGGAGTTAGCCAAGAGCACCGGGGTCTCTGGAGTCAGCGGGTACAGCCAGTCACACACCTCGAAAACACAAAGACACACAGAAATAAGGATTTGGGGGAATGATGAAGGTCATCACCCCTGTACCCTAGACAGAAATGCAGAACATGATGGCGTCTGATTTGAGCCTTTATTTGTGTCTCCAGTTCATACAATGTGAACTGAAAATCATCCCATGTCCAATGCTTTTTTGCAACTGAACTTCATATGTGTAGGGTGGTTTCTCGTGAGGCCCAAAGGTGCACAAAAATGCATCGTCATTTCCCAGCAAGCAGAGTGTCCCTTTTTCCCTTTGACCCAATGTTTTCCCCTCTCAAAGACACATTACAGGCTTTTAGCCCCATCAGGACTTGTGTCACTCATCCACACAGACATAATACAGATACAGACTTGCTGCTGCATCGTGACACTGGTATGCCGCCTGACAGCATGACCCCAGTGAGGGCGCAGGACACTGACCAGCAGCACAACAGAAGCGCAGACTCATCTGTTAATGGCACCATTGTCTTGTTGGGAAACAAAGCAGGGCCAGAATACAGGAGAGCAGCCCACGAGCCCGCTCTGGTGGGAAACAGAGTCATGGGTTGCACTGCAGTACACAGCACGGCATAATACACGCTTTGTGGAGGTGCCAGAATACATTACTGGCACTTTATATGTTCTATATTGACTCAATATAAAAATCCTCACACAGGGGTGGCAGGCTGTTAGTAGGCTCCACATGAGGAGGACACACATGGAGTCAGAGCAGATGAAGTCGTATTTATTGATGGGAGCTTGCGCCGTAAAAGTCGAGAGATTAAGCAATGTCTTTAAAAATGCAGTAGCCAAAGTGGAGAGTTATACTGTGCAAACATAAATACAATGGGACAGCTTAATGTTATCAGTTTAAGCTGCACATATATTAAGTTTCACATCACTCAGATATACTTTAAACACTATTATACTGCAATGGCACTTACAATATCATAACTAGAGCTGAAATAACTGTACGATTAATTGATTTGTCTATTGACTCAAAATTATTTTTATAATGAATTAATGTTTTTAAAGCAAAATAGAAATAATTGCCACATCCAAATTAACTTTTAAAGCTCAGTTTTTACCTGTTTTATTATCATGTGCATGTGCTGTCAAACTCACAGTGGGCATCACTCAGGCCACACTGTCATTTGTAGGCAGAACATTTCTTTTTGACTCATACTCAAACACTTTATACCAACATCATGACTCAGTGAAGTTAGTGACGTGATTTGCAGTTCACACATACTCACCTCTAAGACGCACGCCCAAGGAAAATGCTTTGCAGACATACCCACATGCATTCAGGTGCTTATTTTACATGTACTCACATGTAGGTATGCTGAGGGTCGTCCAGCAGAGGCATCCTTCTGCTGACTGTCAAATGCGATGATGCGCAGGTAGCCTGGATAAGACAGGGAGCTGACCTGCCCATTTGGCGCCACAAAAAACATCTGCACCCCAGAGGGGATGAAAAGCAGCTCATTCCCATCTGTTCCTGCTGCTGCTCCAGTCTGCCCTCCTGACATGAGGCCGCCTCCGACAGGACCATAAGACAGACTGCGGTGGCCCAGAGTTGGCTGTGGTGTGTACGCTGGAGGTTGTTCCCTCGGGTTAGCCATGGCTACAGTTCCTGGAGCTGCTGCAGGGACTGTGTGCTTGTGCAGAACAGCAGGGGAAGGAGGCCTGGGGGGGAGTGTTGGGGTTGTGTTCTGGTTGGTGGTAGCAGGCACGGTGGGGTACAGATGGTGGAGGGAGCTTTGGGGAGGCTGGCTGCTTGGTGCCAGGTCTGGGTAAAGATTAGGAGGAAGATCCTTCAATAGGCGACCTCTTTGGGTTTGTGTTGTCATCAGAGAGGTCTCCAGGTCAGAGAGGTGGGTGTTGACAGTCTTTAGAGTGTCCCTCATTCTTTGCTGAAGCTGCCTGGCTGTGTCCCAGACCGCTCCCTGCTGCCTCACCCCTCCAGTGGGCACTTCCAGTCCTTGAGCAAGGTGCTGTCGACCTTTCCTGTAATACTCCAGGGCCTCTGCTCTTTTACCGGCCTCTTCAGCAGCCAAACCACGGCTCAGAGAGTGACCAGCCATCTCATACTGGTCCTTGATCAGCAGCAGCTCAGCAGGCTCAGCCATACTGAGGAGTTGACGGGTTGCAAAGACTGGGAAGGATGGAAGCAGAGAAGAAATCTCAAGTGCTATCTTCAAAGTGAGACAAAAGAGGCAACTACAGTTTCAAGGTTTTCAGTATTTTACATGTAGCCTAAAAAATGTTTAGATAATTGAAATTAGTTTGGAATTTTTTCTTCCAACAACACATTAACGTAGGTCTAGATTTAGGGGGGGATGCAAGGGACACAGCCCCGTCAATATTGACAGCCTGGGCATTTGTCCCCCTCAAATAAAATCACAAAAGTAGCAGAGGACTTTTATTTGACAGAGTTTGAAGTCATCTACACCACATATTGATGCAGAAAAAGAGCAAATTTGTGCATAAAGCTTCACCAGAATGCACACAAATATTAAGTATTGACTTCTTGGTGTATATTTTTAGTCTTTATTCTTAAAATGAACACTTCCGGTGAACAGTTGGGATTTAAAAAACAATTTAAGTAAAGAATTATGGCAACAGGAAGGCAGAGAAAGAGCGTGTACCTGAGATAGGCAACTAAATCAGGTGTGAAAAGCAAAGATAAAACAGCTTGAATATATTTTTAACACTGTCACAGGTACTCTCACCAAGTTAAGGCCCAGCAGATGAATTAATGTGAGAAAAATCTCTGTCATGCCATTGTTGTTAGCGGCAATGAGCAGGTTGTAAACAGCCGGAGCTCCTGAACACATCAGGTTTAACCTGAACAACAAGACCATGGACTTGCCTGTGAGCTTCCCTTTGAAGAAGTCCTCTCTAGACAGCAGATTCACACTTAAAATACGAGCTTACATATTTATTCATCATCTCAGTGTCAAATGTAGTATAATGTTATCATTTCAGATATCATGCCTGACCGCTGAACGACAAATGATACACTTTAAATGTGGCTTACCTCGACAACCAAACTTTAATATCCCGAGAAAGAAAAAAAACTAACAATAAATAAGTAGTTTAAAAGAGTCCTTATTTTAGTTTTCGACAGTTCCTGAATGTACCTACATGTGTCAATGTGTTCACTTCACTCACTGAGTTGATGTGACGCACCTCTCACTACTACACAAGAGTCAAAACACCCGGAGCGGTAAAATGGCTTCCGGACAACACTTTCAAAATAAAACACACAAGCGACACCTTACAAAGATGGTTTCTTGTGGAAAAAAACAAACAAACTATAAAGCAAATTTAAAACATTATTTAGAGAAAATATTTATTTGGAGGGAATATAAAAATAATAATAATATATTTATCATATATACAATAAATAATCTATATATAATATTTCTTATCTTATCTTATTTCCTAGTGTAGTATTTCAATTCAGTTCCATTACATGTAGCACTACAGTGAGACATGACACATGAAAAATAAAGTTCTATATTTTTAAAATCACTTTAAAAGAATCGGGAGTTGCTTTAATTCCTGATTTGAACACAACATTATTATGAACAAAATATAGATAAATTACAACAGATGACTCACCAGTTTTAAAAACTTTTTACAAGGACACCTGCAAGTATTAAATTTCTTCAGTCACGAATTAGGCTTTATTAAAAATGATTTATTGTATTTGCATAAACTATATTAAAAAATCTCAAGTTTATTAAGTGTCCAGAGGAGCGTAGCATATGTGGGATTGGCAGGAGAATCAGGTGTGTTTGTTTTGTTCTCGATCTAATTAGATTCTGGCAGAAGCATCAGAAGAAGGGTGGGGCGGTTATTCATGGGAAAGGCAGAACAGCAGGTGCAGTGATCAATGAAACACGACAATACCTGTAAATGGAGAGATAATACACATCAGTTTAGAGATATAAAATTGTGCCCTGGATGCATTTATCACCCTGACAATCTGCAAACTACACATGAAAGATCCCAAAGGCCTGTCATTTACATAACCCGTTTTTAAAGTTATCTAAATATTTAACTTAATTAAAAAACTTAACTACGCCTTACTTTGAGCTCTTATACTTATCCCTGATGGCCTGTTGCGGGTGACTCTCTGCACTGATGTATAGCTTGTGGAGGTCAGTCAGGCAGGGGACAATTTCAGCCGTGGTATAACCAGTAAAGGCTTGTAAGGAATCAGGCTGAAATGTGGGAAAGAAGGGCTTAAAAGGTCACATTTTGGCTAATATCTTTTAAAGGTATTTTCATAAAAGGGAGCCAAGACAGCAATCTGGACAAACTTACCCAGAGAGACTTGTTCACAGTGTAGGCAGCGAGGCAGTAAGCTGCAGCTGCCACTATAGATGGGGTGTACTTCAGGAATGGATCGATTTCCAGCAGGCTTAACTCTGCTATATACTAGAGGAAGGGAAACACATCACCGAGTCAAAATGTGATCAAGGGACATGGAAAACTGCAACTTCACAGGCAGTGGACACAAATCAATAATCAGTCTGGCATTTGACTTATTGATTTTCCTCACCAGGGCAAGGTTCTCAGTGTTGGCACAGACAGAGTGGATGGACATGAAAAGGCGAAGGAACTGGTTTATGGTGGGGGCCGCCACTTTGAAAGAGAGCACTTTGAGGAACACATGCTCCATGTGGACCAGCTGCTTCTTGGTGTAGGTGCTGTCTGTGGTGTACACAAACTCGTTCAGCTCAGGAGGGAAGATCTCCTCATATTTTCTACAAAGTGACACATCAGGTGACGTCAAGTTAACTGTCACAAATCACAGAGTCAATGCAGCTGTATCGCACCGAGGTGGTGATACCACGACCAATAAAGGTCCAGTGTGTAGGATTTAGGGGCATCTGTTGGCAGAAATTAAATACAGTATTCATGACTATGTTTTCGTTAGTTTAAAGTAACCTGGCGATAAAGACTGTTGTGTTTTTGTTCCCTTAGACTCAACCTGTTATGTCTACATATGGAGCAGGTCCTCTTCCACAGGGTCCGCCATGTTGTTCTTCAGTAGCACAGAGCAGAAAACCCAACACTGCCTCTAAATAGGGCTATTTGCGTTTTTGTGTCAGCCACCGTAGTTTTCCTACAGGCTTGGCACACAGCAGAAGTTTCAGCTCCCCACTAGATAACACTAAATGCTACACACTGGACCTTTAAATATTTCTGACAAATCAATGACTGAAATGGACAAGAAATGTATCAAATCACTGAAAACAGAAATGTGCTTACGCAGCGATCAGTAATGCAGCTGTGCCGGCCAGTTGCAGCTTACTCCGTTTTATATACGCCATAGAGGAAAGAAAGCGGTCCAAATAGTTGACAGCAAGGTGCAGAGTTTCAGTACAAAGCTTGTATTCATGGACAACTTCCACCATCCAGTCCACCAGGACAACCCGCATGCCGTTGGTGATCTCTGGATGTTTCTCTAAGTAGCCTGGCTTTGGCCTGGACCTCATCTGGCATTAGAAACAAAAGGAGTTTTCATGAGGTATTTGCGCATTAATCCTGCTCATATACACGGTAATATGAAATGCATGATCCAGTGCTCATAGTTAAGATAATTTCGCACTTCACTCTCCCTCAAGTGCAGGTAAATGTCCTCTGCATACTCAGAGAAACGCAAAACCTCCTCTGACATCAGGGAATGGTCTGTTTCAGACTGCATAGAAACATCCTGGCATGAACCTACAAGAGTGACGAGCAGTTGGTTAAAGAAATAAAGACTGAACAAGAAAAAAAGCCTGTGTAGATGTTTTTGCATTTGCCAAACTCACTTGAACTCAGTTCCAGCAGGAGTCTCAAATCTTCATTTTGCAGGGCATAAGTTTCAGCATCTAAGTAACAGCTGTCCGAGACCACCTCTTGACCAGAAGCTGCAAGAACGACTTCACAAGCTTCTTCGACATAAACATCATAGCTGGAGCTGGAGGGATGGCCGAGGAAGGTGAGCTGGGAGCTGGAAGAGATTGAACTGTGTTTGGAAAAGTGGCTCCCCTGTGGAGAAAAAGAAGTCAGCGTGATTGCCATGTTAAGTTGAAATGTGAATGTTCTGTGAGGGGGAAATTGAATGAGAAAATTAAATGACCTCTGCCGTGTCGTTCTCACTGACCTGGCTGAAGGATCTGCCACGTTGCTCATTTTCTGACAACACACCGAGGACTGTCCGCTGCTTGGCTCTCTGGACCTGCGGTGCATCTGTTTTGCTTGAAGGTGGGATGTTTTCTTTGCTAGCGTGGCTGCTGCAATGTGCATTTGAGCTGAAATTCATCTTTGAACAAGGAGACGGGGATAAATCAAGTTAAAAAGGTGGCTATCACGACTTTAAGGAAAGGGAAAGTAACAGAGACACTTGATGAAAAAAGGAATTAAGCAGGTACATAAATCATTACATATACACCACTCTATGTTGTATTTGTCAGTTCCCTGTACCTGCAGTAGGCCTGTGATTCCCAACATGGGGTCAGGACCCCAGAAGGGGTTGTGTGATAAATCTGAGGGGTCGCAAAATAACTAAAATGATATTAAGCAAGAAAAAAATCACTGGTACACCAAATTATGTAACTAGCATTTTCAGATATTTGCTTTTTATTGTAAAATATTAAATTGATTTAGCTCTTATGACCTCTAAAAAGGAACATTACCCATAGCAAACTGTAGGTATGTGCAACCTGTAATAAGCAATTAAGAAGATAGCTTGAAACCACAGCAGTATATTAGTCATATGGCTTTCCTGACCAAAATACTGCCACAACTAAGATTTCTTTTGATAACTGATACATTTTTAATAATTAATTTCTCTATAAAATGTCAGAAAATAGTGAAAAATACCAATAAAACATTTCCCAGAGCCTTGGGTAACATACTCAGATAGCTTGTTTCCATCTGAACACCTAAAGATATTCAATTTACTATCATAAGAAAAAGGTAAGAATCAAAGCATTACATTTGAGGCTTGGACCTGCTTAACAAATGACTGAGATGAGCTTTTTATGCTATAAAAAAAGTCTTCAAACAAAGATATTCCTGTTGGACTCTGGCTCAGACTATTCCAATCTATTATCAAGTCGATCTTAACGTATGGTTGTGAAGTGTTTTTGGTAATTTTGTAAATGAAGACTTAAGAAATGGGACAAACACTCAGTTTAAGTCCTACACACTGACATTTGCAAGAGTATACTCAGAGTCCACAAGAACCCCCTTTTAATTCGGGTTCAAAAAAGAGCAATCAATTTCTACAAACACCTAAAAACAAGTGAGCCCAACTCCTACCATTACAAGGCTCTGGTCCTGGTCCTGAGGCTCACCTCCTCTAACAGCACAAGGCCTCAGGACAACCCTCACACAATCCAGCCCAACCAAATTATAGCTAAAGGAAAAGAAAACTACATCAACTGCTGGACACAAAAACTTGAAACAAACTTTTTTGGCTTTTTTGGCTTTTTGGCTCTAAATAGACAGTACACGATGGCAAGCTATCTGACCGCTGTGACAGATCGGAAACTGAGAAAGACACTATGTACAGACTCAGTGATCACAGCCTGGCCATGGAGACTGGCAGACATCAGGCAGACCTTGAGAAGCCAGGCTGTGTCAGCTCTGTCCACAGAGACAGCATTTCCTGCTACAATGTGACACATATAATGACACCAGAGCAAAGTTCTTTACAAAAATTAAATGTAAACTCTCTGACCAGACTAAAATGCAACATCTACTTGGAGCAAATAGTGTCAGCGCCACAGATGCAGCAAAATATGTCAGCACATGTAACAGCCTAAGAGACAACCAACACAACAACATATAGTTCATCTCATCACAGATCACACTCTGCCTTTTTATTTACTCCTCCCCCTTATTAATCCACCTGCTCCTCCAGGTGGTTGC
>JAPZEB010000006.1:17668898-17688825 GCA_029783705.1 Chaetodon striatus
TAACAGGAGGAGCACTGCCAGAGCCCTACAAAATGGCCTCCAGCAGACTACTGGTGTGCATGTTTCCGACTCCATGAGGGTGGCACAAGGGCCCGACGTCCTCTAGTTGGACCTGTGCTCACAGCCCAGCACCATGCAGCTTGATTGGCATTTGCCAGAGAACACCAGAATTGGCAGGTCCTCCTTGGTGCTGCATACTCTTCAAAGATGGAAGCAGGTTCACACTGAGCACATGTGACAGGCGTGAACGAGTCTGGAAACGCCATGGTGAAAGTTACATTGCCTGTAACATCATCCAGCATGACTAGTTTGGCAGTGTGTCAGTGATGGTCTGGGGAGGCACATCCTTGGAGGGTCGCACAGAGCTCCATGTCATAGCCAACAGTCCCTGACTGTGATCTGTGATGTATAAATGAAGCAGTGTAAAAGAGAGGCAACTTCCTCCCTTGCTGTAAGAAAGATGGGGCAGTGAAAGCAGAGCCACTGAATTTAAAAAATGTTGTGAGGAGCTAATTTTATACAGCTACCCATTTGATTTAATGCATGACATTTGTTTACGACCTAAGCAATAACAACACCTCACACCTTCTCTGGTTCTCATCACAATGTTTCAAACTGTCTCACATCTCCACAGCTACAAAACCGTACCTTATTAAACCAGGCTGCAAAACGACTGCTTGTTTAAGCAGAGTACTATAAATTTATATTTACGTCCTATTTGTTTCACAAGAGCGTAGTCACTGCTTGTCTCTGTCTCTGAGATGTCTGTAGCCAGGATGAAAGCAATGCTGCTTCTGGCTAAATGCCTTCCTGACAGTTTTGTCCTCAGCTCAGGTTAAACTGTGAACTGGATTATTTACTGTACTTGTCACTGCTGTTCCCTTTGTTGTTGCTGTTGCTGTCGCAGAAGCTGTGTGGTTACATCCAACGTCAGAGAAGTGGCAATGATTTTCTGTTCCCAAGATAGGTGCAGATAACTCAGGAGCAGAATAGAAAACCGAGATCTACAGCAAATATCATACTGACATCTACAATAGATAGCAAAGCAATATATCATCCTGTGGACCCGCTCACACACCAGTTAGACTGAGGGTATGAACACAGATAGAGTGGGTTGTAAACCCTCCATAGACAGTACATGGAGAGCTGTGAGAACAATATGATATATAGAAGATATTTGAGATGATAAAAAAAATAAATACTGGACAAAAAGAGAGAAGAAAAAAGTCTGTACATTATAGAAAGCTGCTGATTGCCTGCAGGTTCTACACTGTCCATCAGATGGCAGGCTTTGTCTTCAGTAATAACAGTCTGCTGTTTTTCATCTGCAGTAAATTTGAGCAGACTTTTGACATGCTGTTATGTCAAATAACCATTTTAGGGCTTGTCAGATTACACAACCATAGAACCGTCTTATCATTAGGCAACAACCCCAAAAAGTCTAATAGCAGGAATAAGTTTGGATACATTTATAATTCATCATATGACACTGTGACCCTGTTAAATCTCATTTCACAAATTACCACAGACCCGTTTGCTCACTCAAACTTCTCGGGGTAAGAGATGCTGCAAAGCAGTGAAATATTCAGCTGATTAAAAAATGAAGTGACTCAAACTAGTACGTAAATTTATTTGCCTGCAAACAAAGCGGATGTTTAGAGTTGCCTTTAATTATTTTTGTTATGATGGTGATTATTAATATCATATCTCACAGGCAGTAAACTAAAAAGTGAGGAGTGGGAGCTTGGGAGGACCCAGGAGCATTAACCACGGCGTTGTCATGCTGCTGCTGCTGCTGCTGAGCAGCTCCAGTAGAGCAACAGGGGATTACGGTTTCCAATTTGCAATCTTTTGGTCACAAGGCTGCCTCTTGAACCGCCAGCCAACCGTCACTCCCATACTTTCCTGACGACTGGGCTGCTTTATTTATCACTGAGCAATGAGCTACCCCTCTAATTCGTCCAAAGCGGTATGTTTCACCTCTAACTGAATGTAACAATCCTATTTTTTAAGGAGTATTAGGGCCAGGCAAAATGAGAGGAAATAATAAGAGGAAACAGTGTTTTTGTTGATTGCATTTTGAGAATAAAGTCAAAATGCTGAGAACAAACTTGACATTTTATGGTTAAAGTCAATCTTTTAAGAGTAAATCAAGCTACAAGCATTTATAAGCCTCTACAAAACACCTTGTATAGATGAATTGGTGACACTGTACTTCAGAATTAGCTTTTGTAACCAGGAAATTATTCCTCTTTCAGCACATAAACGCAGAAGGTTGTAAGCACTAGGAGTTTGAAGAGATTGTGCTGAAAATTGCATCTTGAAAGACATGGCTGCAATTGTACAAACTGAAATAGCTGGTAATGGACAGATACAAGGTTAATGATGGTTACACCTATGTGCAATACAGAGACGAGGTGTTGCATCACAACACACAACATGGCGGACCAGAGGAGCTGACTTTGTTCTTGACATTTTGACTTTATTGTTGAAATGGTATTCCAACTTTATTCTCAAGATGCAAAGTAAAAAGTAAGTAAAAATCTTTTTCTCAGGCCTGGCACTAATGGTGAAAGTTGAACTTTGTTCTCAACATTTTGACTTAATTTTCGAAATGCAAACAAAAAAATGTTTTTCCTTATGCCTTGCCATAATACTCTTCCATAGGATTTAGTTGTATCTTAACTCTTACCTTTATGTTGTCTTAGTGTTTCAATCCGTCATTGAGGACATTTTCATGGTAAGACATCAAAGAATCAACTATCAAGTAGAAATCCAAGTTCCCCCCATATAGGTATCAAACTAATATGCCAGGTGCCACCATTTGCCATAGGTTGTGCCAAATTAAAACACCCCCATTGCCCACCCCCGCAATGCAAAACTACTGTTATTGAAAAAATGTACAATTACAAAAATGCCGAAAACGTGAGAAAGACAAACAAGTAGCTGCTTTGTAAACTCTAAAACCTTCAAAACTATGTGAAAGCAGCTGAATAGATTTTCAAAAACAAATCCTTTAGAACACTTTAATGAGGCTAATACAAAAATTAAGCTTGAAAAATGTATTTTTAATAACATGCAATACAATATTGGCCCTAATCAGTTTTGGTTTTTACAGGGTAAACATCAAGACTCAAAAGCACATTTAATTTCAAGTAAATTTAATTTTGACAAGATATTATCTGCTGTTATCTGCACTGGAGTTCATACAGTCAAAGATAATGAAGTCATTTTCTTTCAGTCCTACTGAATCTTTTTTCTAATTCGTCTGCTCTTCAGATGCGTAGAGCACGTTTTCACAACCCATGTGTAGTTTATCATTTGTGTGAAATTTCACAGTTTGTGAAGCTGAAACAGATATCAATACAAGTTGCCCCAAGTGCCAAGACAAGGTGCAGCGAGTCATTTTCTCTCTGACAGATAAGATGCATTGGAACTTTGTTCTACCGCAAAACCGATTAAATATCCTCACCTATTTGGTCCAGTAGAGATGGGAGATATGGTGGCCTGCTGTGGCTATTTTCTCCTCTCAAAATAAAATCGATATTTTTCACACTGTGCTGAAAGGAGAGACTGAGGAAACACACAAATGCACACATTCATACTCACACACACACAAACATGGCACCTGCTTGGGGGACACAAAGTCTCTCCGCCTTCCTCTGTCTTTTATCCCTCTTCCTCATTTCCGTTCAGTTCCTCAGCAGATGCAGATTGCTTATGACAGATAGCATTGGGCTGTTGCCATTTCATTAACATGATGTATTGCTGGTGACAGGCTTGGGCCAGATGGGTTTGGAGGGGGGTGGTGAGCACCACCTCTAAAATACTGCGCCATCCAGGAAAATCCTTCCAGCTGGGGATGGACACATCTCATCTCTCGGCAGCACCCTCATCCAGTGGCGTTACCCCTGTTGGGAGGGATCACAGCCGAGATTGTCTCTCACCCTGAGCACGAGCACAGAAAAAAAAAAACACAGAAAACACAGGACAGGCTACTAACCTGCAGGATAAAGAGATGAAAAGGCAACATAATCTGCTGAGGTTTATCCATGTTCAACGGGCATTTTCCCATTTGCCTTTTGCAGGAAGAGAAGCCGATTAAATAATCATGATTCAATCCCCATTTAAGAATCACAGCCAATGTCAATTCCCAGTTATCTCTTTATCTTCTTAGCATTTCTCATTTTACCCACAATCCTCCACTTCCCATTATTCCACTGACATGACTTCTCAAAGAGAGAGGGAGTAATTATCCAGCCAGGTTAGTACAGGGTTGTAGAAAAAAGAGGTGTTAGAATAAAGGTAGGTATTTGGCAGACTTGCAGCTAGTGTGTCTGTGTTCCCTCAGCCCTAAATTCTCTTGGCCCTATGTTCCCTAAACCCTATTTTCCCTCAGCCAAATGTTTCCTCAACTCTATGTTCCCTCAGATAAGTACTTCTGTCAATGAGGTAATGTTTTCGTCCCTGTAATAACATGCGCAACCCTTGCCTAATTGTGGAAAAGCTGGCCCTGATGCTGAGGAAACATAGGGCTTAGGGAACATAAGCCTAATTTGGGATGGAAAAAAGTTCATGAGGGAACACAGGCCTGAGGGCACTGCAACTGCTGGGAGCCTGTCTGTTTCCCCAGCCCTGTGTTCCCTCAGCCCTAAATTCTATCATCCCTAAGTTCCCCTTAGCCCCTATGTTCCCTAAACCCCATTTTTCCTCAGCCCTAGGTTCTCTCAGCCTTACATTCCCTCAAACCTATTTTCCCTAGCAATGTTCCCTCATCCAGTGCTCTCTAAACGATATGTTCCTTTAACCCTATGCTCCCTCAGCCCTCTGTTCCCTCAGCTCTTTGTTTCCTTAGTCCTGTTCCCTTAACCCTAATTTCCCTCAGCCCTATGTTCCCTTAACCCTACGTTACCTCAGCCCTGTGTTCCCTTAGCCCAATGTTTCCTCAGCCTAATGTTCCCTCAGAACTAAGTTCCCTCAACCCTATGTTTCCTCAGGTCAGTACCTCTGTCAATGAGATATGAGATGTTTTAATCCCTGTATTAACATGGGCAACTCTAATGGAACGGCAGGCACTGATGCTGAGGGAACATGTGGCCTAATTTGGGATGGAAAAAAGTTCATGAGGGAACATTGAGCCTAACTTGGATAAAAAAAAAAATAATAATAGGGCTAGGAGAGCATAAGGCTGACACCCAGCTTATATTGTCAGCTCAGGGTGATTAAATTTTAACCACGGTCTGTTCCCACGGGGAGATGGTTTTACATTGATTGGTCATCTTTGTATTCAGCTCTCCATCTCTATCTATTATGTACAGTATGTGTTTGTAGGCTACGTGAAACAATGCAAACGCCCCATGGAAAAGGTCTTAAACTAAACACTGCTACAAAGATGGGTCATGTAAGGTTGAGGGCCAATTAGCAGCATTTATTGGCTCTAAAAGAGGGCTGGCAATCAGCACTTTGATATCCAAGTTTTCAAAGCAACATGAGACAAGTAACAGAACTCCAAAGACTCCAAAATCATCTGCGCCAAGCAGCAGGGGCATCAGCGAAGTAAAAACTGCAAAATAATTTAATATGCAGAGGGGAAGAGTTTCAGAACTGACAAACACCAACAAAGTACATCAAATATGAGGAGTAGTGATCACAAGTTAAAAATAACCAACAGGCAATTTATCCATCAGAAAATCTATCTATGTTCCACTTTGTCTGCTGTCTGGAGGTCAAATGTTTCACACAGTCTTTGTGCTATAATAATGCTTTATTTAATGATCCTCATGCGGATCAAAGGACCTTTTGTTGAAGAATATGATGTGAAAATTTAGTGCCAATCTCCTCCATTAAAAGGCCCGTCACTGTAATGAGCCAGGGGCATGAAAAGAAAATGAGCTCTGAGAGAGGAGGGGGGTGTGTGTGTCAAGAATGAGAGCTCTTATTGTAGATTTCTTATGATGGTGGAATAATTATGCTGCTCAAGCCAAGATACCGCAATCCACACACACACATATATGCAGACAGAGCCAATCTACAACCAGAGGGCAACATTTTATGGACTATCACAGCATGTGGCAATAGCCATAATGATGCAACAAAGCTTTGATGAAAGTTTAATTGTTTACTTTCTGGGCTGCTTTGGATTTGGGATGAATAATGGGAAGATAGTGAGAGTCGGGGAGAAAGTAATACTCACTGATTGACTGAAATGTAAAAAGGCATAAACTGACTCAGTAATTATGCATGAAAGACAAAAGGTTGTAGCTTTTGTCCTTGTATCCTCTTTACCTTCTATGGCTAACTTGTGCATCAAATATCTCCCCGTCTCTCCATGCCTTAGCCATGGTACGTATGAATTATGAATGTCTGAAGAGTAAGGGTTTTTTTTTTATTTGCAATTTAAGGGCCCCAAATCTTTTGGTGCACTAAATTATTCATATATTCAAATGAATCTGACTTTGAGGACATTTTTCCCTTTCTTCTCTTCTTTCATGAATTTAGAGTGTATACCCTTCAGAGGGATCGGGCAAAATTGCCAAGACTATTAGTAGTAAAGGTTTTAGTAGAGCAGTGATTTCAGTCCACCATTGGGCGTCTTGCTCAGACATGTGTTTTGTACATGGGTGTTGTCGTTTATGCCCTTTTCACCACAGTGCCAATATCATATTTCCATCTCTCTCATTGTTATTCCGGACAAGTACGAGCCTGTCAGGCTGCTGTCCTGTGTGTGTCTATGTGTGAGAGCCACTGTTATGCCTCAGTATGTCTTCTCTGCTCCGTGCTGTCGGAGATCTGTGGAGCTCTTTTTGATTGGCATGACACTGCCATGAGACGAAAAAGCTGGAGTGTAGTCAGTGCATATTTATTGACTAATGTCTGATCTGCAAAATCTTTGGAAACCAAACGGAACATCACAAATAACTCTGCACATCTTGGAGACATGGACAAAATATATTCTGTTTCCCTGAGATTAGGGATGCAAACATGCTTTCTCCTACAAAAAGGAGAAGACAAGTGAATCAGTTAGCTTTCCTGTGCTCATCAAAGTCTTGAGTTGTGCTTTGGTGGGCTTCTCTCACAGTAGGGAACTTTGCAAATTACTAGAGATTACCAGAGATGTAAAGCATATCTGCCGGTGCATCTACAGTACCCAGAACTTGTAACATATTCGCAACTAATATCTTGACACTTTCCTGTCTGTTATCTAAGAGTCTAAAGTTGTTCCCCCGAGTTTAGCAGAATGAGCTTGTCAAATCCCCAAACATACGCACACACTCTTAAGCCCAAAATAGTCCCCGAATGCATTTGCACCCCCCTCATTTCAGCACGTCTCCCTCTCATTAACATGCAGTGCAGAGACTGGTGTCCTCACAAGGGCAGTGTTAGGATGGCATGGAGTCAGAACAGGCTGGGATATCAGGGAATGACACGGAATTGGCGGCCACGCCTTCTGGGATTAGTGACAAAAACCAGCTGAGGCCAAAGCTCTTATCTCCATCCTTCAGTCCTCTTTTTCCGTCTCTCTCTCACACACACACACACAAAAGCACACACAAACACTCGAGTTTGCACAGACACAAGCACATGTAGTCACACAGACATAATTAGCTTTGCCAAACACATTCCCTCTTTAGGAAAATAGAGAATTGTGTGAATATGACGATTCCCTGTGATAGGTTTAGAAATGGCCTTGCAGGGTGTGATTAGTAGACTGGAGGTCAGGGGAAATAATTATTTGAATAATTAAATGACGTTCCTTTCCTCTGTCCTTGGTTTCTCCCTCAACACTGTCAACACAAGCGAAGCTGCCTACGGCATCTCATTAAAAATATTTATCAACTTTTTTTTTTTTTTCCTTTGGGTGGTTCCGATTAAGAAAATATTCACAAACGAATATAGCCTATGCTCATCCGATGAATCCCAGACCTGTCATATTTTTGTGTGAAGTACACATGAATACCAGTCATGTGATGTAAGCTGGATTCGGATGTGGGATAAAGTCATCTTCCTCTCATCTCTACTCTCTCTGTTCTCCAATGCCGCTATTCCCCTCCGGTGCTTGTGTCAGCGGGCAGATGGCGGAGGACAGAGGCATCTGTGAAAGAGGAGGCGCCTTTCCCCCTTCACAGAGCAGGGACAGGTGTCATCTGACACATGATTAACACCTTCATGAATATGATTAAGGTGCTAACAAGCTTATATATGAGATTCAGGGTCACGCGCAAAATCTATTTTAGATCAGTAGAGACCAAACTTAGAGTGAAGCAGTTTTAAGGGGCTGATTCACCTGAATTACTAAAACATATTTCCTCAACTTGAACTTATTTCTGTTAAAGAAACTGTGAATTATGAAAACTGACAGCGAGTTTTGTGGATGCTGAAGTAAACTGAGTACTGTTTCTGGTAAAAGATCATATTGTTGAATTTTTAGCTATGCTAGTGACAAGGCCTCAGGGACGGTAATGTGGATTTGCCAAGTCTGTCGGTCGGTGGGTCCACCATTTTAGTGACATATCTCCATACTCGACAGTAATGCACGCTAACACGCTAAACTGACATGGTGAACATGGCTAACCCATAGATATACTGTAAGAACTGTATACCAGACACCATGACAATGCCTTTCCAGTGCAATGAGAATTGCTCGCCTGGTGCATACGCCAAATACGTTTCCAGCTTCCAGGTTTATTTCCACACGTACGTGGCCAATTGACTATGCACAGTAGCGTTTCTCCCGCTGTCCCTGCCTGCAAAAGACTGCTCTGCCCCTAAACTTTACACTTTGATGACATCACAAATTTTAAAATCACTTTTCAAGAGTCATAATTGACCCTGTTTGCAGTTCAATGTGTCCTGTCAACAGTTTTACATATATCTCTTTAATGGTCTATGGAGCAAATGCTTTTTGGGCCACTGCGATACAAGCACATGTTGCCACAGAGACATAATTCACTTTGCCAAACATATTCCCTCTTTAGGAAAATAAAAAATTGTGTGAAAGCAAGGCTGAGCTGCATTCCTGGAGGCCTGGGTAAACAGTATGCCTGCAATACATCAACATGCTAACATTGACACTGTGAGCATGTTAGCATGCTGGTGTTAGCATTAAGCTCAAAGCACAACTTTGCCTACAGTAAGGACAGCCTCACAGAGCCGCTAACCTTATTTAAATATAATAAATACTATCAACACCATAAACTCCATCTTCATTGTATTGGGCTAGTGGCAGAAATTTGGAAATGCAAATGTCATAGTCTGTCCAAATGAATCCAAAACTACCTGCTTTGTGAAATACCTCCAGAGCTGAGTGAGGAAATATTTTGTTTTATAATTTGGGTGAACTGGCCCTTTATGAGTGGTCCATAATGTTGGGCCATGCTCTGCTTTTTGCTGATGTAACAGTTTGGCCTCTGACAAATAATCATCTCTTTTTTGTTGACTGATGAGTCTCAGACATCTTTCATTCCCCAAAAATATGGAGAGCATTATCATTTCATATCCCCTAATTTCTTTCAGCATGTGTTTATTTTGAATTTGTATAAAAAGATGTGTGTATTTTTACAGAGCAGATGTGTTTAGCTGCTGATAACAGACATACTGTTAAGAGAGGGGATCAGAGGAAGAGGAGGAGAAGTAAAAATGAAAGCTTTAGGATGAAGAGAGGCGAGAAGCTCTGCGCTGAGAAACTGAGAGGTGTTAAAGTCGCTTCCTTTCTTCTCTAAACGCCCTTTCCCATTCATCTGCCGATTTGGGGTCTCATCTGAGCGGTATACAGTCTATCAGCATGACGGCAGCTGGTTATTGCTCACCACTGGATACTGTCTACTGACGCAGTTTGCAGAGAGCAGAGAGCAAGGCCGTGTCCCCCACACAAACACTAAAGAGATGTAGAAAAAAAGGGTTGATTGGCTTTGTGGGAGGGTGTGCGTTTAATGACAAATATTGATTTATTGGGCAATTATCAAATCATTTATCCGGTTGTACGTCTATTGATGTAGCCATTTTTCTGCCTGTGATAACTAACTATTGAACAGCTTGTTTAGTGTGAGGAATATTCGCTCAAAGAAAATGAGAGCACAAAAGACACAAGAATAGGCTTGACTGTTAATGGGATCATTATTGAAAGGTGATGAGCAGCAGAGAGAAAAGTGGGAGGGCAGAGACGGAGGGAGTCACAACAGAGAGAGGGGATGGGATTAGAGCGAGCACTACTCCCTCTCTCCTCTTCTCTCTTTTCTTCTCTCTTCAGCACCTCTCAAGTTAAAAAAAAAAAAAATCATAATTCATTAGTTACAGCCTCTCAGTTACAGACCTTGTGTATGCGTGTGTTCCCTTTTCAATGTGAGCCCATTCATAGAGAGGATCCACATCTACTCTCTACTCCGGCTGTAGTGCCTGCGTTGTGTGTGTCTGAGTGTGTGTGTGTCACACTGAATGACAGAGAGAGAGAGAGGGGGAGAGGTAGAGAGCGGACAGCCTCACAAGGAAGATCTCTGGGGCAACAGATCTGGTTTGCTCGGCTGAAAACACCAAACACAACGGGATGGATTTCTGCACGACGTGAACGTGAGCGAGGAACACCTGCCTCACACATTAAAATAAAAAAAGGTCTGTAACTTTTCCTTTTTTGTCTGCTTTTGATGCGTCGGGGCATGCTGGTTTATGAAATGTTTCCAAATTGTTTTTAAGAGAGACAGAACTAGGACGGTGTTAATCTGTTCTGTAAGAGGGGATTCCTGCTGAATACAAAGAGCTATTATTCACCTCAAATGCATCTGCCGCTTTTCACTTGCCAGCAACTTTATTCAGTGTGTTATCACTGCCTGCAGAGCAGTCGTGAGAGGACAAGCATTGCTGCAGACAGATAGGGGCAGAGATGGAAAAAAGGAAGACATAAAGGGAGGATGAAATAGTAATATGAAGGAAGAGAAGGACATAAATGTTCCATGAGACTTGCAAGGAAAGAATAATCTTAGTGGGGGAAGAATTCACGTGTACGTTCATTCACCAGCTTGGGGAATTAAGCGGGCTTCCTATGTGGCAGTTGAGAAAAAGAGGGAAGGAGTGAGTGATGAGTGAAGCAATTGTGCCCCCAGATTGAAGAAAAAAAAGAGGAGGACATAAAAAAAAAAAGTGTCCTTTCAGCGCAATGAGAACAAGAGCAGGGTTTGTTTGTGTTTAAAATCAAGTATGACTCATCAGAAAAAAAGAGAGGGAGAATGAGCTGCATACAGTCAGTATCAAATGTATTGGCAACTGCACTCAGAAGTATCAGGAGTAATTAACAGATATGAGAATGAGGTGTAAAAATACACTTCATCACAGGCACACTCACACACACACACACACACTCAGACATCAAAGCAAAAGAGCTCATTATCTACGCTGGCCACTGACCAAAATATCTTTCAATACCTCCCATTCATAATGATCACTATTTCTCAGGTTCTTACTCGTGTTATCTCTCTGTCGATTATAAAAAGCCCTTTGCAACCCCTTTAAGATCTCATTACAATCTAAGCTTGTGAAATCCACACTTTCATGCGCTGAATATCTCAGATAACGCTTGAACAGTGGTGCTCGACCCCTGGTGGAGCTTCGAGTGCACTCAGGTGCGCCGTGAGATTTTTATCATTCAAATGTAAAAGCAATGAATAAAAACATTAGTTTATTGTTTTGCGGATTCATTCAGATTACACCTGTTTCTCTAAATTTGGAGTCTTTATTGGCATACATTGCTTGTGTTTGTATTTATATGAAGTCTTTTTAAGGGTCATAATTATAAAGAAAATACTGAACCAATCCAAACTGGAGAGAAGCAGAGTGGTGTCTTCTTAAAAAAGAAAAGAAGTAGGAAAATGGCTGAGAGCTTCTGACGCATATTGAAGCATCACTTTCTTCATACTTTCATCATTCCTGCATATCTCTGACCTCTAAGTGGGTTATCTGTGGAATTTGGGGCTGCAGAGGCGATTTGGAATTCATGTGGTTGAGCCTCAGGTCTGTTTTCAGCTGATCTGGCTCAGCATATGAAATATCCAACATGTTTGAAATTCAGGCTAAGTTTATCTCCTGGCAATCTGTTGTTTGAGCGGGAATTGTGTGCTTATGTTTGTGCACGTTTTCACGTATGCGCATGTATGTGAATCAATAAAAATCCCTGCTATCGGCTCAGCTTGTCTGTCAGGCATTTGGTATGACTACACTATGAGACAGAATGCCCCCACAGACAGACACACACACACACACACATGCATGTATGAGCACATACACACAAAAGACTATGGCCCAAATGCCATGACATTTTGCCACTCTTCGATCTTGTCCATTATTCATGAAGTGAAGAGCTAATACCAGAACTAAACAAAACAACAGAGTGTGTTTATCTGAAGGGTTAAAGGTTTAGTAAATATTTGCATATGCTGCACGCATGGACATTAAAAATGCCAATAATGGCCAGGGCTATTTTCAGTCACTGAAAAAAGTCAAGGTTTAATTAGAAAGTCCAGTAGAGTCCAATGCTATGTTGCTATCTCTCTTTGGCCCTGGATGAACAAGCTATTGCAAACATGCAAAAATTATACCTTTACAAAAAAATAAAACAATAAACCAGAGTGAAATGAGTCAGAATAAAGATAAAAATATGAAAAGATTAAATGTGTTAAATGTTTTAGCTCTACTAAATACTAATACATTACAATCTAATCACTAAAAAAAGAATAACTGCTATGTTTTATGACTTTATTGCCATATTATTAAAGTTGGTTGATCACACTCTAACATTTCAAACCCATTTAGAGCATAAAACTGCAAAGGCGTGTACAGTAATTGTCATTTTAATAAAACAAATGTCTGGCAGTCTTAAAAACCCCTGCATTATACAAATACACAAAAGACATTTAACTGTGCATGATATACAAGACAACAGGAGCACGGGATATTTATGTGGACAGGCTCATCAGATAAGACAAACTGTGCCAAGTATACACTGAACACTGTCAGTGAGGAAGATTATAAGGAGATGAGGGGAAATGAAAGAGGATGGAGGGCGAGGAACAGATTGAGAAAGTGGAGCAGAGGAAGCTTCACGGCACAATGTCTCAGGAGGAGTTTTACTGAACATACTCCACCAGCAGAGGATGAGAGAGTTTGAGGAGTGACTTGCAGAGATTGTGCAGCTCTGGAAGGAGTTTGATCAGGACAAAAGGGAGCTGTGGGAGTCAAGGCTCACTGTCACCGATACAGGCTGGTGGTGGACGAAACATATGCTTAAGTCAAAACTGAACCATCAAAGTTGGAGCAGGGTGAGAAGAGAGTTTTGGAACTCACGTAGAGAAATTTTCTCAAGGCAGCCCGGTTTGAATGGTGTGCAGCAGAGATAGCCAAGGCTATACAGAATACATTAAAAGCGCTTGACGTAGCCGAGAGGGCAATGCTGACATTGAAAAAGCAGAAATATATAATCAGAAAAAAAGTCATAGCTGCGAGTGAAAAGAAGGAGCGTTTCTGCAAGGGCCCATTGATGAGCTCCAGGCTGGAAGGCTCAGGAGGAAATAGGAGAATGAGGAGGCTGAAAGGCAGAACTGTCTCAAAATGCCTGAACTCCACATGGCCCTGACAGGGAGCGAGGGAGAGATACTACTTCTATGTTAAATTGTTAAAGAAGGGCAGAGATGTAAGCCAAGTCAAGTGAATGCATTCAAAAAAAAAAACCTCAGGCTCTTGCGATGTCCACTCTGATGGAAAGGCACTGACCCTCGAAGACCTGTCAGGCTGTTGCCCCTTACCTCCTCGGAGGAGTAGCTACCAGCAGCTTCCATTATCCTGGACCAGCAGTCCAACAGAGAAAAGGGCATATCAGCTCAGAGGAAAGTGACGGAGCAGCTGAGATCACACCTGAGTGAGTTTCCTTTCCTCTGTGTGAAGGAGAATGACAGCAAGAGGAGCAAGCGGCGGCTGTACATAGCTTCTATTTAACTTTAAAAACTGGTGAGCAAAAACAGCAACCATAGCAGGGCTTCAGGGCCACCAGAGGAGCTCTGTGTCAGACCTGAACTCTTAAGTTATGCTGACAACGACTTACTTCCTCATACTTTGGGGTCCCACAGATAATGAATGATGTATGTGTAAAAATAACAACATAGATTTCACATTATTTACAGATTTTTGTCGCACTTTTTTTTTCCATCTGACCTCAATAAAAATCAGAATGTAAGGGTTTTTAATAAATACTGAGGTGGTACGTAAACCTTCTTTTTGCCACAAACTGGGCTTTCACATTTGATGACAACACATTCTCACTTTCAACTCATCAAATACCAAGGTTTGGTCAGTGGCCCTATAAGTCAAATGAAACCCCTCGAGCGTCAGTTTTGGACGTTCTGGGAAGGCATGTGAATTTGTGCTTATTACATGCGGTCTCTTTTCAAAATAAACTTGGAATGTGGTTACTTTCTTTGGTTTAGGCAACAAAATCCTTTGGTTTAGAAAAAAACGTCATAGTTTGGCTTACAATAAGTATGCTTGGGACTGAGTAATGTAACATCAAGTGACATAGCTCATGCTACACTTATTAATTTGATTAACTTTTGGTTTCACAAGGGAAACAAACAGCGGTCGCCAGGTGAAAGTCCAGAGTTTGTTTGGCCCGTCCACCTCCATTCCTGCCAAACTTTTGCAGACTTCCTTACTCTTGACAGTATGGCAGTTGCTCCAAGCATCAAAAAATGCTGCTGCCCAGTGCGTCTCATACCACAGCTAAAGGGTGACTCTGTGTGTCGGTGTCTGGCACCGAGGTCCACTGGCAAAGCGTCAGTGTATGGCAAGTTGTGAACAAGAACGGGTTATTTTATTTAAAAGCAATCCTCACAAAATTAGGGACAAGTCATTAAGTATCAAGCTGATAATATAATGTTGTCTGTTTTGGGGTGTTTTTAGAAGCTTTTAAAGAGGACCCGAGGTCTCTGAACATTAGGGGTTAAGAAACTGCTGAAAGCCAGACTCTTGTTACAGAGACTGAAGAACAAGTGAGATTACAGCTCAGTGGGAGAGAGATAAAAATAAGGCAGAAAGAAATAAAATCAAGTCCATCTTCAAGAGCTAGCAATTTATTCTCTCAGTCTCAGAAAAGAAATGTAGGGAAGCTTAGCTGGCCAAGAGCTGACCAAAGTCACACTCGTCTTTGGGATGTAGAGAGGACCTTGTCTGATACTGTATCAGACAGAAGTGTCAACTCGTCACACTCTGTTTCCATCTTCAGTCTGACACTACCTCCAGTCTAAGTGATTTCCGTGGAGGAGGGGGATTTGATTTTCCCTAATCAATCACTAGGGAGCAACATATCCGCCTAAATCTAATGTAATTTTAAGTCGACACCGCTGCGCAGCTATGTCAGCGTGCAGGTTTTGCCATGGTTTTCAGAGTGGAACGATGGGAAGTAAGAACAAACTCCGGTGATATTGAGAAAACATTTTGATTTAGAACAGCCTCGACAGCAGCATCTATCCTGTCTATAGCAGTTGTCCTGGTTGTTATTACTCCTCACTGGTTCCAGTGCAAAGTGACAACAGCCTGACAACAGTGTTAGATCGCCAGGGTGCTGACTGGCTAATCGTTAGTCTACCCGTGGTGCTGATTGGATCAATGGATTGTCATCGGAGGAAACTGCTGTTCCATGTCACTACATCGGATAAATCAGTCAACTTGGTGGAGTGGGCAGATTCAAAGGTATGGACTCAGACATTAACGACTCAGTATGGAGAGTGGAGATCAGCTGGTGACAGCGTCCAGCTGAATGAGTAGCCAGCAAAGCATAACTGCAGAAGAAACATCTTAAAGCAAAATAAAACCCATAACATTCAGAGAAAACACTGAAATCAAGCCCCTGAAAATATTTTGCTGCCCTCTAGTGGTTTAACTTCTCATCCTGTTGCAGTGATGTAGAAGTGTACTCCAAAGTGTGGCCAGTACATTGTGACATCGCTGTTGGATGTGGCTACAGGTGCAACACAGAAATCCTCTGACCACTCCTATACCACTCATGCAGGGTGGCAATACACTGTTTTTCTTGGTGCCTGACATTTGGTTACACTGTGTTGCTCAGCAGGAAACATGCACTAGATTGCTGGCCATTTGGAGATGAGAATAAACACAGACCCTAAATGTCTTACTTTGTCAACCATGACTAAAGCCAAGCCATTTTCAGCATTTATATAATTTCACTCAATAAAGACGCATCATTTTCCCAGTCAGCCCTTGGTGTTTTCTGTAGTACGCTTGTAGCTATTCCAAAGGAAAATAACTACCGGTATTCATTTAACGTAGGCGGGTGTGTGTGTGTGCGTGTGCGTGCAAGTGTATGTTTGACCTCTTCAGCCTCAGCGGGACTGCATGGCCTGCCCTCTTAAAGTAGATTAGCCTGAAAAAGAACTGTACGTACATTGTTGCCTGGATACAAAAAGCATAATTAAGCCCAATTATCAGCCACTTTAGCTCACAATGAACAAGCTTCATCACAGATTTGAAAACAACATATCATTAATGACAGCAACCTATACAGAGTGGGAAAGAGTGGGAGGGGAACGACAAGGGAAGGACAGTGGATAAGATGACGACAAGGTGGCAGGGTAGAGGAAATTAGGGCAGAGGGATGTAGAATGAGAGAGCAAGCGGGGGTTCGGTGTCACAGTCATGGACATTTCTGACAGGCACATGACTAATGATTGACAATTTTCAGCTGAAATTACAAGTGTAAATCTGAGGTGGAATTTTGACTTACCAAATTACAGGTGGTCCTTTCCTTTGCCACTATCACTGATTAAAACATTTAATAAAATGTTAACATACCTGAAATCCAGATGGCCAGATCAGTGCGGCCTGAGGATGGCAAAAAACATACAGAAAAGATAAATAGTTAGAGGACAGCAAAAAAATGGAATGGCAATGCATATGCAGTGATCAATACTTCAACTTTGAAAAACTGCAGGACAGAAAGAGACTGTACAAGTCAACAGAAGTGACAAGACACTATTTCATTGGGCTGGGAAGACCACTGGGAGTATTTGATAAAGAAAACAGAGTTGGGGCAAGAGAGCAAGCAATCATAGAAAGAGAGAGCAGCCGAACTCTTCTCTCCTCATTATGCTGTGTATCTCCCTGAAGGTACAGTGGGCCGTAAATTAAAGAGAGCAGAGTTCTTGTCAACTGTATCATCCAGAGAGAGACAAACGGGGAGAATAAAAGAGAGCGAAGGAGTGAAGACAAAAAGAGTTTGGGGACAGAGTGGCTTGCTTAAGCTTCAAAAGGGACATAGCTCAATAGAAGATTAAGAAAAGTTTTGTACCAACATTGACAAATGCTAGAGGCTCTGAGTGAACTGTTGGGTCCAAACTGGTGCAGCACATGTATATTATTATTATTATTTATTGTCGTGACTAGGACTGGGCAATAAATGGATATTATACACAGACTGTATAAATTATGGACGTAGCTACTGTGACGTCACCCATTGGTTTGTGGACTGCTGTTTAGAAGTCTCAAGAGCCAGAGGTGATCATATTTGGGCAAGAAGCTGAGGCTAAGGAGGAGCGAGAGTTGGATCTGACTGAGAAGCCAAGGACACCATCGTCAGACAGCCTGTGACTCAAGCAGCCTCACCCTTATATATGCATAGCTTTGGGTGAGTTATAAAAAAATTCAACCCCCCCGTGAAGTTGTCATGATTGTTGAAATTAGCAATAGAGACTAAAATCGGTTTTTGTACCAGGCTGTAAACATGTTTATTTTTGCTGTAACATGGGTGTCTATGGGGATTTACTATATTTTGAAGCCAGCTTCAAGTGGCCATGAGAGGAACTGCACTTTTTGACACTTTCTCATTGGCTTCATTTTTCAGCCTCAGAGGTTCCTGCTTGACATTTTATCAATATCATGATATGAGCCTGGATATTGTCTTTTTTTGAATACTGTAATATCATAGGCTAAGTGTCGTCTTTTCTTGGTTTTCAAAGGTGTATTACAGTAAAGTGATGTAATTTTCTTAACTAATTAGACTACTTTAGGTGTTCTGTGATTTGTCTTTATCCACTTAGCCATTAAATCCTCATTACTGCTGATTATTTATCAAATATCTCATTGTTTAAATATTCTGTAAAAACAACAACAGTCAACCCTACAATACTGATGCAATACCAATATTGAGGTACTTGGTCAAAAAATATTGTGATTTTGATTTTCTCCACATCACCCAGCCCTCTTAATGAACTGTGCAACTCATATTTCTGACAGCAATATTGTTTATATCATTATCTGGCATAAACTCAATGCACATCAGCTCTGCTAGCGCTCTTGACTGTGAACGGGGCTCTAATATCCTCAACAGTCTTGCTACAAACTTCTCATAATACCTCACTGCTCAATATTTGACATGTCCATATCTGCATCTGCATCCACACTTAATATCATTTCCTTTGCAAAAGTACAAAAATCACATAAGACATATTCTACAACAAACATGTTTTCACACCTGACCATGAGCAAAACTCTCCATGCTCCACACAATTCTCCCATCAATTGGTTTACAGGTTGACTACTTATCTACTTATCTGCTTTTGCAATGATAAGAAGTGCGCAGAGCCAAGGATAAGCAATGAAAGTTACCTTTACCTTTAACTCCTGCCTTACCTGCTGAACCGGAAGCGAGCCTCAACATTAATAATTACCCATTGTTCACGTCACATTTAAAAAAGCTAAATAACACCAAACAAACCACTACTAGTAGTTGGTCTATTGTCTTCAACGACTCCAAATAGCCATTAATAAATGATAAACTTTGACTAAGTTAATGCTAACCGCCTCGCAATAGCCTGTGGATGACAAATGCTAATCGCTAATCCAGCAAATACACGCATCCCAGCCCTGCATATAGGCATTTCCGACCAGAACAAATGTTAACAGTGTCGAACAAAAGTTGATACTAGTACCTGTGCAAAGCATATTTGTGAGACTAGTCAGCCACACTTTGACTCAACATGAGTGCCGTGACCCATCGCTATTGACTGTGGACAGCTGTTGATGCCTGGACGCAGTGACGTCCTGCACATATGTACTGAGATTGTATATTAAGGGAGTGTTCGTTACTTGTCAGTGTAGGGGGGTGGCTGGGCTGTGTTTGTTGTTGTTGTTTGTTTGTTTGTTTGTTTGTTTTAACATCATGAGCCTACCTGGAGCTACAAGTATTTTTCCTTGAGCCTCCCTAAGTGACTGGGGGTATATATATATATATATATATATATATACACACGAAATGTAAGCAGTGTTGGAGCCAAAGCAACAAGCAAACAACATGGAGTTAGAGTTATCACCAAAACAAACAGCTAATTTCTTAAACAAAATGCAAATCCTCCTTAGAAATGATGGAAATTTGATGATAATATTCATTTTTACAGTTTCTGACTGTTATAAATGGTGTGATTAAAGCCTTGTTCACATTACACGACTGGCCAACCAGTCTTGAGTTAAGGAGACTATCGCAATCTTTTGAGTGATCATACTTGGCGAAGTGTTTCTGTCATCGGGAGTCTCACCAACTGCATTACAACCTGTGTGTGCAGGTCGTAACGCAGTTGGCTTGTGTGTGCACACCACAAAATTTCTCCAGCAAGCCCTCGCCGACAGAGTCCCAGATTACGCGGTGACGTCACCAAACTATATTTTGTCACACATGAACAAAACAGGACATCATGAAGTCCCCCGGCACTAAACCTTCACATATATGTCCGACAGCTTGGAGCTCTGCAGGTCGTTTGTGAAGAAACAGGAAAAGAAGAAAAGGATTTGGGTGAAGGAATGTGTTGCTGCACATGGATTGCGCGGCTTGTAAACTCTGCAGAGAGAGTTGGAGGTGAGTTCTATGAATGAAAGTCAGTTGCCA
>JAPZEB010000006.1:17723439-17741025 GCA_029783705.1 Chaetodon striatus
GTCGTCCACAGGGGTGGGGGTCTGTTTGTCTCGATCAGAGAAGGCTGTGGATGGGTGCTCTGGAGGAATGCACACACAAGAATAAAAAAAAAAAAAAAAAGAGTTTCTTTTTGTAAAATGCATCGACAAGATATTCCACAACATACTGTGTTTTTTTTTTTATTCGTTCTCTCCTTTATCCATTTCCTCATGTTTCTAAGCTTTATTTCTCTGTCAAGTAATACCCATCTTTCTTCTCCCTTCTCTCTTTCAACCTCTAATTGTCTTGGATTCTTGACAAAGGTATTGTTGTTTGCCTGAAGCCTGTATTCACAATACAAATGCTACAGTGATGAGTCACCAGCTTGCTCAGCCAAGATTACTCTAATATTGAGGGTACTGCAGTAAAAGAAAAAAGAGAATCACCTGTACTGGTTGGGGAGTTGATCTCGTGGCGGATGCTTCTCCCTGATAGGCTGGTGGACCTGCCAATCTCTCGCTGGGGTTCCAAAATGTCCCGGTACTTAGATACCATGAGAACTGAGATAAAGTAGACGACTGCCAGCGCCAGAAACTGAGCCTGCTTACTGTCATCCTACAAAAAAATATCACACACACACACACATTTATTCAGTAAAAACAACACTCAAACAGATATACTGGTGTTTTTTCCTTTGCGCTCTTATCCAGACTCATACTGTACACACTAAAAATACACACAAACACATGCTTACCACATCTCTAAAAACCACAGCTCGAAGACGATTGATGTCGACATCCTGCAGGAGTCTGTCTGGATCCTGCTAAATATGAAAGACAGTATGTAAAATGTGGTGCGTCATACACATGCACGATTTCATGTCAGATTCTAAGTGTTGTGTGCAGGATGTGCGTTTGATTTCTCTGCGTGTGAGTGTGTGTCTGTGGTACCTTGCTGGTGGTGGAGGCACTGTGGAGGCTGTCCTGTGACTTGCTGCTGGTTAAGGAGGACTTGCAGCTTCGGTCTCTCTGTCTCTGTCTACACTCCAGACAGTTCCTCACTGCCACGCAACATACTGATGGACACAGGGAGGTGGAGATGAAACCTGTAAGTATTTTATACTAGGGGGAGCTTTTTACATGTCATAATATTTCTTTTCGATGTACTACAGATGCATAAATGTATTTGTTTTAAGGGCATGTACATCCAACCAAAGACCTACGGCACAAAATGAACACGCAAAATAAGATAATGAATATAAGTGAGCAGATGTACAAAATGAAAAGATGGAATTTAATAGTTTAAGACTCAGAAATCAAAAGATGCAGAATATGATACATTTTAAGTGACTGCATACACGTGTATTGCAGTGCACACCAATTTGAGGTTGTCCTTAATCTCAGAATCAATCGGCTATCGTTCTGATAACGGTTTAGCCTCTCCGGGCAGTGGCCAATATTTCGGGGCATCTAGTGGAATCAGCAGATATCCAGATAAGGGATACCCGGGCCAAGATGTACTCTTCTGTGTGCTGGTCATTGTTTACAGTCCAATTAGCCATTTGAGATAGGAAAATAGAGTTAGAGTTGACTGAATGTAAATACATTTTTAAAAAAAGCTAAATTATTGTGAGACAATAGCCGATGGATTGCCAAATTGCATTTCGGTCGATGTTTACCTGCATGCAACCAATCCCTGCTCAGATATGACTAATCAATACTACTTGGACTAAAAATGAAAACTCAAATGCTTTCAATACCAAAATCTTGTCCCGCCATTTACAGATCTATATACATATACAGAAATCTGTTTATAGTGATTTAGATATCTTAAACACTATTTTTATTTGAGGGAATATTTTCTTTCCCTATGAACAGAAG
The DNA here is from genome assembly GCA_029783705.1 of Chaetodon striatus. NCBI lineage: Eukaryota > Metazoa > Chordata > Actinopteri > Chaetodontiformes > Chaetodontidae > Chaetodon > Chaetodon striatus. The sequence continues at coordinate 17,725,279 of JAPZEB010000006.1, forward strand.
TGCTACCTCAAATCCATTAATCAAGTGGCCGACTGACAGAAGATTAATCTAGAACAATTTCTTAAGTCATATATTATTAAAAAATGACATTCTGTGTAAATGAGAAGGCACCGCTGCTTTTCTTTTATTAGTATCATTCTAATTTTAATATCTTTGGGTTTTGTACTGTTAGATAAAAAAAGAAAATTTGAAGATGTCACCTTAGGTTGTGGAAAATTATGATGGGCACTATTTTTCTCACATCTTATAGACTAACCAGTTAATCAAAACAATAATCAACTGATTAATCATAATGAAAATAATTGTTAGTAGCAGCCCTACTCAACAAAGCTATAAAGCTTTGTGAGAGAAATACTCCAGAGTCAAAATGGTTTTAAAACTTTGGTTAAGACTCAATAAATCGAAGTAGCACACACCCAGGCGAAGACATTGCCTCATCAGCCCTCCTGACGACATGTTCTTCTCCGCTTCAATCTCGCTGAAGTTGAGGGAGCTGGCAAACACCAGTACATCCACCATGGCCATGAGACGGGACAGGAAGGTGACGGCTGTTTCTGAAGACATGCCCTGTGTCGCCTCGATGTTCTCCAACTCCGTCTGGTAAAGGGAGGATATATACACACACGCTTGCCAGTTATTCAGTGAAAAACCAGCATGTAAACACAATAAACTGGATGCTCTCTCATTTGTTTAGAAAGGTGGTGAGATACTGTAGTATCCTCTTCTTTTAAACAATGGGAATAACCTTTAGAAAATGTATTATCATGTCTTTCATGGGCATGACCACAACAGTCATGGCTGTTTGTACCAACAAACAGGAAAAGCAACCTTGAGCATCATGCTGGTTAAGTGACAACATACTTATATGATGAAATCTGGCAACATGAGGTGTTCTACACAACACACAGGAAGTACAGCCTGATGACACACAGGTAATGGTAACAGTGGGATTGTGACAGTAGCGGTGTGGCCTGGTACTGGTGTACAGACAGGTGAAACTAGCCTGGAGTAGATTTCATAGAAAATTAATTAAGCCCCCTCATGTTGACATCAAGTTTTAAATTACCAAATGCTCTGTATATCTACATTAAAAATAAATCTGAAGGCAGCAACACAGGGGTTAAAACCTGCAACCAAACCAGTGTGTGGTTTGCTGTGTCTCTGCTTCAGTAAGCAGGATGTGCAGGGCTGTGGAGAGTCGACAAAGTGCAAGCATCTGGAGGCTCATCAGAGCAAGTGAGCACAGACATTTGGGGAATAACAGACACACAAGGTGAGGACAGAAGGGCTTGGGTTGGTGCTCTTAGCTCTTCTGGTGATGGTGGGAGTCTAAGGCTCTTTACGCACCTCTCCCCCTGCGCCTCCTCCCCCAGGAACAGGGGTCACCTCCTCTCCCTTTGACCCCCTCTGGGGTCCGGCTCCGCCTGCCTTCTTTAGTGTTGATACAAATGGGACAATCTTAGCAGATGCAACCCCCAAGGACTTCTGGAAAACTCTCATGCTTTTTCTCTCATTAAACATACTCTGTCTATTTTCACCTCTAAATATATCCACTCATTATAATTTCTCCTTATTATCGATCCACCCCTTGGCTTTTAAGTCTTTTCTATTCCCCTTATTTGTATAATATTCTAACAATGTTAGAATATTATACCAAGTGTATCTAGTTGCGTATATCTGGCTAAGAACTAGATACACTGAGGCAGAGAGGTCAATGCATACCCACAACAGATACAAACAGTATAACGGGGAGTACTGATTAGCAGCAGAGAAGCACAACAAATAGAAACACTATGGATGTCAGACAAGCAAGGTTTAGTGTCAGTCACAATGGTAAATAAACCAGAACAAAGTATTAGTAGAATAGAAAGAGAGCAGAAGAAACTGCAACTTACAGTGTTGGCACTACTCTTAGAACTCTGTACATGCAAAAAACAGACAAAAACAGAGACAAAAAGGACAAGAAAATACACAGAATACATGTAACACAGAGAGGAAAAGAAAAAAGAAAGATGATTAAAATAAATAGGTTATCAAACTATCAAATCAAATAGATTGTTAATTTAAAAAGGGATTAGAACAAAGATCAAATAAAGGTTAAAATACTGTGCAAGAAGTGTTAGGTTGACAGTTAAATATGTGGAGATACAGATGAGAGGAATCCTGAAAATGTTCTTAAAAGTTTAATTAGTTTACCAATTTAAAAAAAAAATACAAAATATGGAGCACAGGACAAATCCTTTAACCTATAAAACAGGGCTAGGTACCTGCGTTTGATCCTTTTTGTACCCAGGTCTCAAAAAGATGACTATTTGTATGGTTGAGCTTGCAGCCGATCACCCCAAGCGTTCTTTGATTCAATGCGATTGGTGCTCTACCACAGCAGCTACAAACTATACAGTCTGTGGTGTGGAGAAGTCAAGCACTGTGTATTTGATGGAGTTGTTTGTATAGTTATTTCATAAATGTTATAATAGTTTGAACACTTTCAAATTGTATTCATGTAAAAGTGATTTAGAGGGGAGGAGTTATGGTGGCATTTTACACAGTTGAATGCATCCATTCACACCATGGGCATTGACTGAGGTAGAAAAAAAGGTGTAAAGTGCTAAGCGGTGTATGTATCACTTAAAGGGCGCTGGTATTGTAATTTCTTTAAACAATAGCCAGTCCGACTATTCAATCATGCAAGATCAATGCTGCCCTGAGCATGGGGGGGGGGCAGGTTCTTTAAGGTCTGTGTTTGGCGTTAACAAGTAAGTTACAGGCCTACATGAATGAGGCAGCTGTTGACCTGCAGTTTTCCCTCCTACCACAGAGGGGCGAAGTAGAGCCACTTACAGAAGGGGAGGTGGCAGCAGACAGGAGAGGCAGGATGCCTCCACAGGCGATGATGATGTTGTCCACCATCTGAGAAATGAGGTGGATCGTGTTGTGGACGAAGATGATGTTCTCGTTGCTGTTCACAAAATCCATCACCGACTTGGTGGAGTGGCTGAAATGGAAAATAAGACTTTGATGGATGATAAAAAAAATACAGTTTAGAAATTGAGACGATGGCTCACGTGTCACTTTCTGATTATCCTAAGTCTAATCTAATTATCAGTACATGTGTGATCAATGCAGGTGCCCTGAAGCTTGTAGAGGTTTGTCCCAAACTGTACTTACAGGTTTGTTCAATGTGACTGTATCTTATGATCAAAGGTACTGAAGGTTTAAACGATGGTAAATTAACGGAGAAAAGCCAGCTAACGCAACTTTGTGCCTGATTTACAAGAGACACACATGTGAGACGTCTCAACTCACCTCCTCCATACATGCACGTCAGTCTCCAGAGCGAACAGCAGGTCAGTGAGCAACCTCTGGTGCATTGGAGACCATTTGAACTCGGGGATGCGGAACATGGTCGTGCGTGGGCCGGGGCTGAACTGCCGACGCTGCTCCTCCGTCATGGGCATGCCCCTGAAACCAAGATCGACACGTAGGTCCCGCTCCAGCTGGGCTGCGGTCCGACCGTGGAGGGCCTGTAACGTGGTGAGGGCAAAGATTCGGTCAGCCAGCAGAGGGCTTTGAGTTCATTTCTTACTTGTCTAATAGAAAACTTGGCTTACACAGAGTTATGAAATTCAGTTTCATTAGAGAAACCACAGAAGACTCTCTGGGACTTCTGTATTCCCTGATTTATTAGAGAATTAGTTCATGTGTGGGCAGTCACTTGGCTTTTCTGGTGAGACAAAGTGTCCATGGCTGAGCTTTTTACGCTAATCAACACACACAGACAATCACAGTGGGGCTGCTGCAGCCTTAGGGTTGGAGAAGAAGGCTTGTCATTGCCACTCAAAGCTTTCTAGGTGTGCGAGGTTTTAGTTAAAAGACAGCAGGAGAAAACATCCAAGACTGATGCTCGGTAATGAGACAGTATACACTGATCAACAACAACATTAAAACCACTGACAGGTGAACTGAATAATTAATCATCTCTGTACAATGGAATGTTCTGCAGGGAAACCTTGGGTCTTGGCTTTCATGTGGATGCCACTTGAGATGCACCACCTGCCTGAACACCACTACAAACCAAGTACCCATGACACTCCCTAATGAAAGGAAAGCAGGACAATGCACCATACCACACTGCAAAAACTGCTCAGGAATGTCCAAAGAAACATGAGAAAGAGCTCAAGGCTTTGACCTGGCCTTCAAATTAGCCAGATCCCATGATAATTAATGTTATTTACTTCCCCCACCACTGGTTTTTAACGCTGTGGCTCTGGATTGGTGTATCATTACAGCTGCAGAGTGCAGACTTGTGAATTAGAGTGACCCAGTAACTTAATTACAAACTTTGTGAACAACACGTACACACATAAACACACCTGAGTAGTCGCAGTAGTTTGGATCTTCTTTGTGTCTTTGTCTTTCCCGTCATCTGACCTCTCTGTATCAGAGGTGGTGCTGGCTGTGTCTCCTCCAGTCTTCAGCCCTGCGACCTCTCCCTCTGCCCCGGACGTGCCCTCTCCCTCTGGGAAATCAGGTCTTGAGGCTCCCTGGATCTGGGCTTGGCTCTCCGCCTCAGCAATAGAGCTGATGTCAGCAAGAGGGCTCTGGATCTTAAAGGGCCCGTCCTCTGGAAGTTCCCCAGACGTGTGGCTCTGGGTCTGCGTTAAATCAGAGCCGCAGCTGGTCATGTGGGCCAGCAGGCTGAGGTCATCACTGGCGCTGGTTGTGGAGTGAGCCGGGACTGGGCCGGATGGAGTGGGCTTGTCTGGACTCGGCAGTACAAGGGGGTCTGTGGCTGCCAGAGCTGGTAGCAGCTTCTCGTCAACCTGGAGGAGACTAATGTGGCAATAAAAAAACATAAACGAACATTACGACATTAGGAAAAATCTGCAGTAACGACTATTTTTTTTTCTTTTGAGACAGTAAAAAAACTATGTGGTACTATATTCTAGGTCAGCAGGGGAAGATGTGGATCCTCTTACCTTGCTGAAAAGAAATCCGTTGTTGCTCGGGACACTGTCCTTCTCGTCAGCCAACGTGATGAGTGGACCCATGTTCCCATCATCCTCCAGGCTGACACCCGAAAGCCCCAGGCTTGACGCCATCCCAACCCCTGAGCCTGGCGTGTCATCTTTAGGTGCCAGATTCCCATTTAGATTTTGAACTACAGCACAGTACGCACTGTCCAGGAGAGAATCCACCTCTACCAGAGGTCCGTTCTCCATTCCTCCCCCACCTCCTCCACCCACACCACCACCAAGTCCCTCTGGAGATAAGTCCAGGTCATCCAGCTTCACTTCCGTGGCCTCTACCTTCTCTGCTTTAATATCCACCAGCAGGTCGTGGACCTCCACCCTCACCCCTGGACCGGCGCTCTGCTCCCCGGGTGTCAGGGATTCACCGTTGGGTCGCTTCACAGCGCCCTCTGCAAGGAGGTTGCGCGAGTCTCCTCCGGCTCCCTCGCTGTACTCTGCCTCGCTCTCGGGTGTCTGTGTCTGGGAGTTGTCGTCAATCTCCAGGTTGCCGTTGACCACAGGGGCAGGCGTAGCAGAAAGCCCAGAGATAGTGGACACAGAGCCTTTCTTCCCCTTCTTCATGTTTTCCTCCTCCTGGCGTTGGTACTCTTCGTACATCTTAGCCAAGTACTCTTTATGGGCTTCGTAGGTCACCTGTGACAGATGGTGGGGATATAATTGGTTGTGTGATTGGAACATAAGCACTGACAATTGTTAACCTTCACCTAAATCAACATCAACGGGGCTCATAGATCATGTGTACCAAGGGCTGCACAGATAAAATCGGGACTAGCCTAACGAAGCTACTACACCATCATCCGTATTGTCCCCTTGCTGTTGCACAGCCATAAGAAAACAGGTGCGTAGAATTCCCACCACTGACCAGTGAACAGAGAGCTGATCGATAATTAAAAATGATCTCCATGAAGAATCATAAGTCAGCGTGGGCCTTGCACATTAAGTACGACTAACAATAATCAATATGTACAAATCAATAAGGCCTTTTCTAACATTTAAGAAAGCATTCAATAATCAATACCATTAGAAATACGTCTTCATTTTTGCTGCAGTACATTTTAAATACATTACAGCAAACACTGAACAAAGATCTCTCCCAACATCAGTCAAATCATATCTACATTAGTCAGTATGTTTAACATTAATCACAAGAGCTGCATGATTACTCAATAAATTGATTAGTCGATCGAAAGAAAATGTATCATCAATTATTTTGATAGTCGATTATTTGTTTCAGACATCTTTCAAGCAAAAATTCCCTGGTTCCAGCTTCTTATATGTGAGAATTTGCTGCTTTTCTTTGTCATTTATGAAAGTAAATGAAGAGGTGTTTGGGTTTTGGACTGTTGGTTTTAACAAGAGAAGCAATATGAAGACGTCACTTTGAGCTGTGGGAACATGTGATCGTATTTTTAACCATAACTAAACGATTAATCGATTAGTCATGAAAATAACTGCCAGATTAATTGATGATGAATACATTGTTAGTTTCAGCCCTATGAATCACATCAAGGGAGAAAAAATGACATACTTGTGCATGAAAAAGAAACCTAAAAGCATTATAAAGGAAAAGTCCATCCCTCACCCATTAGCATATTATGCGTATTATCTACAGCATCTCATTGATTAATTACTTTGTGATCATCAGTGGATTTAAGAGGTGACTGGCCTTGTCAACCTTCCTCGTCTTCTTCTACTTGTTTTACTTCCTCTGGCAGATGATTCTGCTCCCCTCCCGTTCAAACAGATTTCTACCTTACCTGGCCTGCTTCGGACAAATCACAACCATTAATCTAATATGGGGTGTGTTTCAGATGATGACTGACACCCTGCGGAGCCTTTGCACTTCAGGCAAAATACATGATGACGCCATTTTTGGCTTGCATAAACCTAGCTTAGTAAAGAGGAGCGTTGTTGAGGGATTTTTGAAAACAACAAAGATGGCTGCCACTGATGTGGAACCTTCTCCCATCCAGGTAATGATCGGCCAGACACTGCTTTGCTTCCGAGATCAGACAAGATTGGGTGTAATCAGGTTGGTACGGCCGTAAGCAGATGTGGAACCTTCAGTTGAGGTACTACTTAAAATTCTGATGACACAAACAGCCCTACTTTTCACAGACATATTGATGCTACACCATCACAGCTCATCTCTACACACTGCAGTGTCTGTTTACATGTGTCCATCACTCAGCAGCATTTTGATATACTGCTGTAAAAACGCCCCTTGGAGAGTGAAAATGAACTGAGAGGTTTCAGACTAATGCTGATGCCAGGCTGTAATTTCTACTCTGCTTCTACAGGGTTTACTAACATCTCATATTGCCTTGAAACAACTTCCAAAAAATAGGCTGTAATTTTGCATTAAACTGAGAGTTACAGTGATAGTGATTACACCAGTGGAAGAATCTGGGTTTTTTGGGTAAAAAAAAAGAACAGTTAAACCCAGAATAATGTCAAATGTAATGTGGCTGCATGGCATTTGAGTCTATTGAAGGCTCCTCTGTGTGGAAAACTGTTATTTATGTGTCCTAATTGATGGCTTTCTTCATGTTTGATTGTTGATTGGAAATGTAAAATGGTGAGCATATAGGTAAGCTTTTGCATATCTCACTCTCACCTTGGAGTGTGCGATAGATAGGGTATCAACCCAGACCCTCCATCCTCCCCATTAGTATTTGATGGCGTGATAGAGCAGGATCCTGAAGATGTTGTACACCATCTCCGTTATTTTCTGCTCCTCTGGGTTCTTGGGGTTGATGTATCCTAGGGAGAACATCCAGTCCTGCCACACAGAGCACTGCAGCAGGCAGCTGAGACACAACACAAACACCGGATGTGAGTTGGACTCAAAATATAACAATCACAGTAAGAAGCAAAAGACATGCAGTTAAACAAATTCAAGTCTAGTCATTTGTGTGCTCTTACCGCCGGTTTTCTCGGCTGTTGCTGAAGAGTTTGATCATGTCGGAGAGAAAGAGTCTTCTGACTTCCATCAGCTCTGCGCTGGGAGAGGAGTTCTTCAGCAGGGTGGCCACTACCTTCAGAATCACTGGGTGGGAGGTAAAAATCAGAGAACGGGGAGAGGAAGTGGAAGAGGAACGAGATGAGAGTGTAAGGGAAACAAATATATAAAAAGTATTTTGAATGAGAGAGAGAAATTGTGAGGGACAAGAGAGTGAGAGGCAGATCAATAAGTGGGAGATGGCAGCAGTGCCGGCTTCTGAAATGAGCCTTTGTTGTTTGTTTACTCACATTAAAACAACACTGCATTATTGGCAGACCAAAGAACACAGAGAGACAGGCAGAAACAGGCTACAGTGCTTTTGTACTTACTGGGATTCTGGATCTTGACAGTGGAGTCGGGCTCGGGGTGGGGTTTGTGGACCACCTGGGTACAGACCTGCTCTGTCAGAATCTGCGCACACAGAGGGATTAACAGCCGTCAATTAAATAAGATCACTATCACCTAAATTCTGACAACTTATAGCTTACTGTACGTTGCTATAGTAATGCCACATGTTAATGAGCCAATCACCTACCTCATACAGAGTGTTGTAGGTGGTGACAGAGACGGTGTTGGTGTGCATCATCAGCCTCTCCCCCAGCAGCGTGAACAGACTGTGCGTGTGCATGATCTCTACCTTCCTCCTGCAGGGACAGACACACACACACACACACTCTCAGCTTGCCATTCATTACTGAATTTATGACAGTTGAAATTGACATTGATTGTCAGTGCCCTGATGACAGTCTGATATTGGCAGGTGGCACCATGTGGCCCTGTCAGTTATGATGGCACTAAAGAGGACGAGAAATGAATACCAACAAGAGAAATTAACAAGAGGCATTAACACAGCACTGCAGTAGTCGCTGGGGCAACGTTCATATGGCTGCAAATGATTGCGTTTGGCTATTAACCTTGCCAGTGGGCGAAAATTGTGTCTCTAAGAGGCTTTTAACTTGAGAGGCTCAGGAATCAGGGTTGACTAACTTTTTAAAATTGAATTAAGCGGATAATGCTAGAGCTTCTGTATATTTCTGACTATAATCAGGTCATTAAAAGCAAGAGACAAAAGAAAGTTTGCATAATATATAATCACATATATTCCTAACAAATCATCTAGCTCCAATTTTAATGTTTTAAACTACTATAATGACTTACTAATTTTACTTTATTTAAACAGAATAATTACATCTAACTGAGATTGTGAATCGTCTTTTTACACACAGTCCCAGCCCCCTTTATCTATTTGAACAAATATTAAAAAAGAAAATATAAAACCGTATGCTTTATGGCATACTTTATGCAGAAATAAATGGATTATGTGTAGAAATCCTCTGCTTTCAATCAGCACAAGGAGCTACATGAAAACATACATGAACTGTATATATACAAAGACACATTAACAACAACGCTGCAGAAAGCATCTAAGTTAGTTAGTTAATTACAGACATGCAGGCTTAAAAGGTCCAGTGAATGGGCCCTACCCAAAGCTGCTGTGTGCGTGTCTACGCATGTCAAGGCATGGGCATGATCTCGCGCCTATTTCCTGCTATTTTCCTATTTTCTTCCATAAACGCTTATCATGTTGGGGGTTGCGGGGGGGCTGGAGCCTATCCCAGCTGTCATTGGGTGAGAGGCAGGGCACACCCTGGACAGGTTGCCAGACTATGACAGGGCTGACACATAGAGACAGACAACCAGTCATTCGTACCAGGAACCTTGGTGTGAGGCTACAATGCTAACCACTGCACCACCGTGCCGCCGCCTCACCGTGCTGCCACCATTGTGGTGGCATGCCAAGTCAAGTCAGTTTCATTTATATAGCACATTTCATACGACAAGCGTAAACTCAATGTGTTTTTACATCATATATGATATACGATAATAAAGTATTACATATACAAAAACTCTGGTGTGTACACTGTGAGCATGTCAGCAACATCGGAAGGAGCTACACTATTAAAGTGTTTAGAAACAATAAGAAATATTTTAACATCAGTTCTTTGTTAAGATAAAATACGAGATATGTGATCAGACCTTTTAGTTTTTGTTAAATGGCTGGCCATCTGCAGTATTTCAATTTTGCAACCGTTGCATACAAAAAAGTCATACTATTTTTGGAGGGGGGTTTCATCATGAAAAAGGCTACGTTTTATTAGAGCAACAATTAATACGATGTTTATATTTGTTGTTTTAAGAGGTAATGGTGCATATTATTATTATTGCTTATATTTAGGATGAACATGATTATTTCAGACTGATTATTATCACCCTCCTTCCCACCTGTGCATCCCAGAAAGCCCTTATGAGCAGCCCTGTAGACAGCGTAGAAACCCAGTATAACCCAAATTGGTGTTGCTTTAATCTATGACATTGACAAAACTATAAAACAGTCAGTGGCGCTGAAATCATTATTATAGTTGAAAATTATATATTTTTTATAATCCTGTTTTTTTAGCTGACAAGTTATATCACATAAAAACAGGGCATGTGCACTTGATTTAAGAATATTTCACATTATTATCGTATTAAATGAAATATATTGAGATGTCTTTCAAAGGTGTAAATGGTGTTTTATGTATCACTTAATTGCTTTCTGGATCAATAAAATGTATTGAAGTATTTAAGTGGCGTGTAAACTTAAAGAGGCAGCTCAACAGGATGTTTGGTTGGAGCAGATGTTAAGTAGGTGGGGGGACTGAAGGTGCAGGGCTCAGGTGCAGCTCGGCAGCTTGCTCCCATGTCGTGCAGCGAGAGGCGTGTATGTCACATGGGATGAATAAATCCCCCAGCATTCATTGCTACTCATCAAGGTTCCACCTCCCTGCCAGTGCACACTGTCAAAATGATTATTCCGCCTGGACGTGATGATGAGGACATTATCTTCACACACACACAAACAAACAGCCTTTCTAAGGCTCACTGGAGGCTGCGCTGCTGTAGTTTTTTCCATTTTTACTGCAGTGTGTTTTCTCACTCCCAGACCTAAATGTGAGGCCTTCACTACCCTGATGCGGTATTTCTGTTTTAGCTGTGACAGAAAAAAAGATTGAAGTGCTACCTTATTCCAATGATTCTCCATTTACCGAGCACTAAACACCAAACAAAGGAGAACACCAGACAGAAAGCACAGAGACAAAGAGGTACTGACTTGTGCCCGAGGTGCTTGAGGAAGTAGCCCAGGACTTTGAGTGCTTGGACCCGAATACTCTCACTCTTCGAGGCCAGGAGCTTGCAGATCACCCTGTAACACGTCAAACACACAGTCACACTGTTTACATATCAGCGAAGGAATCATAGATGAAGGGCTAAAAGTGAAAAACCCAGTTCTTCTGTGTATGTAGTAAACACCTGCTGTCTGATACTCAGTAAACATCCTCAAAGTTAACAACACGTGCGCTGACTGAAGCATTTTCTTCAAAGGAGTTTGCTCAGAGGACATAAAAGTAAAAAAAAAAACCCACACAGTTTGCTGACTAGCTCTCCGACAACAGAAGATTTACCATAGCAACCAAAAACACATCCATGTGCAGTTGTGCTTTAGGGGACTTAGCTGCACAGTGAGAGTCCGTCTCTGAGAAATCCTGCTGTGTGATTGAAGCTTCCCTTTGTATATGGAACATCGCTATTGTAAATGAACATACACACAATGGCTTAACCATGCAGTTAAACATATACCTCAAAACTGGGTATTTATTTGCTCATCAAACAAATCATATGATAAAGAGAAAGTTTAAAAATGTTACTTTGTACAATAAAAACCAGAGACTACAACTGTTTTTGGTCAATTTTAAACCCTTATGTCTCTCCCTGCTTTTAAAATCTTCACTAAAACATGCTAAAAATAGGAACTGTGCACATAATGCAACTGCTTTGTGTAATTTGTTTAAAGAGATTTCAACTGTATAAAGAATGGCCTTTTAATTTCTACATTTACTTTAAGTTTTTTCAGTTATTTTGCCTATCAGTATCAGGACTAGGCAATATGGATCAAATGTCACAATATTTTTGAGCAAATACCTTGATATCATTTTAGTGATGATATTGTAGGGTTGACTATTTGTGCTTTCACAAAACATTTACATAATGAGATTTTTGATAAATTATCATTAGAAATGTGGATATTATGACTAAGGGCCGGGACATAAGCCACATCTTCTACGGCCTGGAAAACACGAGGGTGGGCACTGGGTGCTACTCTTATGCCTACTCAATGGCAGCTTTTAAGGGCGCGGAGGCAGATTGCACATGAAGTTGCTAAGCGGGCATAACCAGCACCGTATCACAGCCTACTCACCAGAAATCCTGAGTTCGGAGCTGATCTTCTTCCAGGTGTTGTTTTTTAGAGTTTGAATTAGGCCTAAAATATTATCCGGGTAACAGATTGTTAAGCTGGGTAGCCCTGCGTTACAATGATTAACTTCTCCATATTTACCATAGATATTTACGAAAGACAGGAAAGATATCTGCCGACTGGGATTGGTTGGTCCTTGTCACATGACATACAGTGCACGTAACTGCATCTCAAATGTTGACATTGTCTTTCTTCAGCTGTCGCACCCTAAAAAAACAGGCACTTGGGATCGTTTACGTCGTCATTCCCACTTTTGAGCATGCCTTCATGCGTTTAAATTGAAAACAGTGTCCAGCATCAAAGTAGGTAAAGGTGAATAATACAACAGCTAGAGTAGTCTGGCAAGTTCAGAAAATCACATCACCTTATTGTATTGTAACCTTTATAACCAGGAAACGGTAACACCTACAATATTTAGATATCCAATATCTAAAAAGATGTCTAGTCCCATATCAAGATATCAATACAATATCAGCACATTGCCCAGCCCTGATTTATACTGAGTCATTTTTTTTTCTATGTATTGTAATTATTATTGTGTATCAGATACTTGTTGTCATTAAAATGCATAAGCAGCAAAGGTCTTACCATGAATGTAAACAAAATGTGTTCACATATACAATGATTAGAGTCATGTATATCTTATGTCACCTTATTCCATTTCTCTGGTCAAATGCTGGGATCATGGATGCTGGGTGTTCAGACATAAGAGCCACTAACAGCTGTAGCACGTCGTGGATATTCTCATCCTGTGGAGAAAAGAAAGCAAAGTTGAACAGGTGAAAAAAAAGGGCTGAAGAGGAGGGTTTGAGGGTTAAGAGGACAAAGAGAGAGTTGTAAGGGTGGACAGGGAGCAGGGACTGCAAAAGGAGCAGGTGGTATTTCAGAGCGAGAATAGATATAATTGTTACAGAAGAGTACATTCTGTTCAGTCCATTGTTGCGCCATTTTTCACGCTGTCACAGCGCCGAAGCTGACTCACACTCTCACTCCTTTAAGTGGACCATAACTCCGGCCCACAAATTATAATGCACATTTTGCCACCAGCTCCACTCAACCGCTCTCTCTGTCTCTCTGTCTCCTTCTCTCACAGTGTCTCTTTGGCACTGGAGTTAGCTTTTACCTCATGCATGGTCAGTAGGTAGTTGAGAATGCTTTGCAGCTCGTCCTCCTTCACGCCCCGGTCCTGTGAAAAACAGACACGACACCTTTTACCGAAGCATTCGTGATCTACGGTTGTTTTAACATCTGTTGAACCTCAGATGACTTCATTAATTCTGTTCCTGAATGATGCATTTTAACCGTGAGGCAGCAACAACTTCACACACACATATGTAAATACAGGAACAAATCAATGCGAGCACACACAAACTCAAAAGACAGAGTGCTTCATTCAGGCTTCTGATCTATAATGCGATTCTCCACACACACACGCATGCACACACACACTCCAGATTAAGCCTGAGGTCCCCGGGAGGGAGGAAAACAACAGAGGACATAATGGAAAAAAGCGATTTCTTGCAACTTCATGCATGAGTGTGATGAAGATAATGGTAATCAGTTTCTCTCACTGTACCTTCAGTATGAGCTGTTTGAGGAAGAGGAGCATAAAGGCTCTGAGCGAGATGATCTCCTTTTGGGATGGCCTTGGTCCGTCTAAATAAAAACACCCAAACAAAAGAATAATTTCCTGTTAAAAATCCATTTTTAAGCAGGATAATGATCAGCTAAATAAGTCCGTAGCTCAGTCTGAGTGAGCCCTACTGTGTACTGATATTAGCTTTTATTAGGCTTCCTGGAGAGCAAAGAAAAACATGTTAACACACACATACACGCACTCTACGACAGAACTGTGAAACCGTGAATCACTGTCATTAACTCCAGAAGCAATTTGGCAATCTGGATATTTTATAGTTATACTAATCTAACTGATTACAGCAAAGACATGGCAATTTACAAAAACCTGATTGATGGTCCAAATGATCCAAACCAAACAAGCACTGTAATCCACTGTATCTACTTTAAAGCCCTGGCACTTCATCAACCGTTTGCTATGGTGGGCTACAAAGAAATAATCAAGCTAAAAACACAAAAGCATCTGACTCATACACACAAGCAATTTCTCATGTGGGTCTGATGTCACTGCTCCTTTCTGAAAGGTCTTTCGCCCTTCCTGGTGCATTTAGCTCCATTTTGCTGTGATTCATAACTGCCTCAGACCTCCGTGACCTTTGAACGTGTGCTTTAAGAGTTGCTAAGAGCTACCAGGTTCGGGATATTGTGTTTTTAGCTGTTGTGTTTATTAATTCTGAAATTTGGCTGCATTTAGATTTAACAATGGCTTCCTTTTACCTCTGACACCATGGCACAGTAGCCTTTTTAAAAGACAAAAAAGGACGACTCAGATGTTGGCAATCCATCTTCATTGTTTTAATAGTATTTCAGTCATTTTTGAGGTGTTTAATGTGTGCGCCAGATACACTAGGAGCTTAGGGCTGTGATGAATCGGCTGGAAACAGCTGCCAAATAACTAACTAATGGAATGGGGTGCCAAATAGAAAAAGATGCATAGTTTCAGATCAAAGCAAAAATGATATAAAGCCCATCCTTGGAAAAATAAGGCCATTTTTCCTTTAAAGGGATAGTTAGAGTTTTTTGAAAGTGGGGTTGTATAAGGTACCTATCCATATTCAGTGTATAACCTACAGAAGATGGTGGTCAGCACAACCCCAGTTTGGAGAAGCAGGTAGGAGTACTGACACAGAAGCTAAGCAATGTACTGCTGTGGATGGAGGCAGCAGTGAAATAGATTCTGGCCACCCAAATAGGCCCACTGAAAAAATTCAACATCAATTTAAGTGTATGCTATAATTAGAATATTTTCACTGCTCTACCTTGACCTCAGACAGCCCTTTCTGATGGGGAAGTGAAGCCGTTTTATTGCTCTCTTCAAAGCCAACAGACTTCTTTGACATAAAAAGTAACTTTAACTTGCTAAACATGGGATCTGTTGGTCTACTGCTGCCTCTATTGTTTAGCTTGTTTGTGTTATTGTGTGACTTTGGTATGTTTAAACTAAACCTTTAAAACACCAAAGTCACACAATAACACACAGCAAACTAACTTGTTGGGGCAGCGGTAGACCAGCAACTCCTTGTTCAGGTAAAGTTACTGTTTTTGACAGTGGAGTCTGAGGTTGGCTTTGAAGATCAGATCAGTTTCCTGTCGGACAGGGCTGTCTTACGGCAATGTATAGAGGTAAAAATAATCTAAATATACCATACATTTAAACTGATATTTATTTTTTCATGTGGCCAAAAGTCCAAAACAGTACATTGCTCATCTTTTGTGGTGGT
>JAPZEB010000006.1:17741125-17768208 GCA_029783705.1 Chaetodon striatus
ATAATCTAAATATACCATACATTTAAACTGATATTGATTTTTTCAGGTGGCCAAAAGTCCAAAACAGTACATTGCTCATCTTTTGTGGTGGTATTCCTGTCTGCTTCTCCAAACTGGGGGCATGCTGACCGCTACCTACTGAAGGTAATAGACTGATTATGCACAGCTACCTTCAAATGCAATTACCGCCTCACAATTGTAAACCTCAACAAACCAGTCAGGTTGAAGTTTACATCCATGTCTGTCCAGACACATATGTAGCAAAGACAGTTGACAAAGCTTCAAGAACAAGAGACCGAGAAAGTTTTCACACTGGTTTCCTGTCCGTCAGAGAACTGACTTCAGAATACTACTGTTGGTTTATAAAGCACAGAATGGTTTAGGACCCAAATACATTTCTGGCCTTCTATGAACCATCCAGACCTCTCAGGTCTTCTGGGACAGGTTTGTTTGCGTCCACAGAGTCAAGACTTAACATGGAGACACAGCATTTAGTTTTCATGCACCACATCTGGAACAAATTCCCAGAAAATTGCAGGTCTGTACCATCTCTCACTCCTTTAAAATCAAGGTTGAAGACCTATCTGTTTGCCGCTGCTTTTTATTGAATCAAATATTTATCCATTTCTTACACTGAACTGTAATTTTTATTATTCAAACACTTTAATAGATTTTAACTGCACTGCTAACTTTGTTTTGTATTTTTATCTTAACACCTCTCGTCTGCACTTTTGCTATTTAATCTTTTTCTCCTCTTTACTCTTTCATTGTAAATCTGTATCCTTTATTATGTGTTATATTTCTTTGCTCTGTAAGACACTTTGAATCGTCCTGGTGTATGAAATGTGCTACACAAATAAAGCTGCCTTGCCTTTAAATATGGATGTTGCTGCAAAGATGCTATTTATTTTAAAATATGGATGCTTCGCACATACCTTCTACCTGGCAGCACAAAAGGCCTTTACAATCAGCACAGTCTTAAGATGGACACCCAGGATTAGTGTTGCCAATTCAGTATCTGACCAAATGTCTCCCCTTCTGTTCCTGAGATATGGCGTTGTATAATGGCCAGAAAACATTATGATGTCACAGTGAAGTTCACCTTTGACCTTTTGGATATAAGATGTAATCACTTCATCATTTTATCCTGCTAGACCTTTGTGGAAAATTTTGTCACTGTTAGTGCATGAATTCTTGAGTTATGGCAAAAAAAAAAAACAACAACAAAAAAAAAACAACACGTTTTTTTGGGGTCACAGTAACCTTTGACCACTAAGATCTAATCAGGTCATTGTTGAGTCCATGTGGACGTTTGTGCCGAATTTTAAGAAATTCCCTCTAGGCCTTCTGGTGATATCGTGTTTATGAAAATGAGACAGACACAAGGTAACAATGCTCTTGACCTTTGACAACCAAAATCTAATCAGTTCATTGTGAGTCTAAGTGGACGTTTGTGCCAAATTTGAGGAAATCACATCAAAAGTTCCTGAGATATGGTGTTCACAAGAAAGAGAAATACTGATGTGCAACCCAAAAAAATAAGGCCAACGGTTGTGTCTATTGCTTGAACGGAGGCATACAAATCTGAACCATCCCTTTAATGGTCCCAGTGGCCACTGCAGCCAGACAAAGTTGACTTCCTCTACCCTACTTTCCCACTCATTCTCCATGTACTTCAACTACTCTTCTACAGATGTCATTAAACAACAAACAGTTAGTAAGCAATAAACCTCACAAGCTGCCTGTTCTCATCAGCATTCTACATTCCCAACAGAGGTTTGTTGAGTTTATAAGGCAACAATAAACATTTATGATGTCCGGCTCATGTGCATTTGCCACCGCGCACTTCGCTGTGTCAGGGCGTTTGGAATTGACCTTATTTTATACAAAGCGAGAGTACTGCAATAGAAAACAGTGTTTATTGTGAGCTCAATAAAATGCACCCCGTCCTCTCAGAACATTTAAACCGATATCTGACCCGTCGGTGCTTAGCCAGCGGAAGCAAAGCAGAGAGAAACATAAAAGATGGAGGGTGTGAAAGAAGGAAGATACGCAGCTTCTCCTCCCCTATTTGCCTCATGCTCTGCTGGCCTTGAATCATATGAGTGTGTACGGGTTTCAGTCTGTTCACCTGCTCTTCACAAAGCCAACACATGACACCAAAGCGCTCCCCCGTGATTCATCATCATTATCTGTCAAGCTGGTGCATGTTGGTGGAGTAGTGACACTCGCCATCCATCATAGTGACGCTGCAGCTCTGTGTCAAACATGGATGCACCAGGTGAATGAGCGCGAGTGCAACCTCAGTTTTAAGGGTCTTTTAAGAGGATTTAAGCAAAGCTTATATTCATCTAAACCACTTCTCAGGGGCAGCTTTAATTATCATCTTTTGCTCTTTGAAATTAATTTTCTTCCTCTTGTGCTCCTTTTATCCTGATCTGTGTCAGCGGTTTTATCCAGTCATTGTGAAAACACTGTTTTGTTCTGCCAGATAACCTGACAACCTGTGAGGAGTCAAACTGTAATAAACCTCTGCACGTTCTGTGTGCGTGAATCTGAGTGTGTGTTTGTTCTGACATTTGGCTCCTTGCAACAACTACACACACAAGTAGATTTGATCTAAAAATACAGTGAATTCTGCAGTTTGTTTGTTGATCTACATTCAGTCTGTGTGTGCGCAAGATTACTTATGGATACAAAACATATTCACTCAGATTCACCACGCTGTTAAATTGCATTATGTTGCAACACATTCAAGGCCATAACATAAAAAGTACAACAAAATATATGTAACTAATGGTATCACTGAGGTTAGCAGAATAAAACAAAGATAAATAAAAAGTGAGCCACTTTACATAACGACTTTTTTTCCCAGCTGTATTCTTCTTTCACTCAAAAGAAGCTATTTAATCACTGTTATGGTTGCATTGAGTTCAAAAGCAATGTACCTGAGAAATGCTAAAGGCCTGAGGTGTTTTTATTAGGTACAGTACACGCTCTCCCTTTTTGTATTTCTAAAAGCAATTTCTAAACATCAAATGGAGCTATTTGCAAAATACGAGAAAAGCTTGGAAAGGAGCTGTGTGTTTCTAAGCAGAGGTTTAAAAATTCAAAGCAGGTGCGGAGTAAAAATACGCTAATACAAAAAATACTGTATATCTGCAGCATGGATTCAACCTCATTACTTCAGACTGAGGCACAGTTAAACACATTTCTACCCACAAAGCCTATTGTAGGTTCAAAATATCTGTCCATTACTATGCAAATTAATTCCATCAGTGCATATCACACTCTTACAGTATGGTCAAGTACACACATACGCAGGCTTCCAAACCGCAACTAGCACATCCTTTAGCTTTGAACGGCCATTAGTACAAGTCTGAGGCTAATTGCAGCTGTTATCAGTGGTTCTTTATGGAGCTGGATCCCCGCAGTCAAACAGCAATATCGCCAAACAGAAAGGAAGCCAGACAGCCACTTGATTAGAAATTCCAAAAGCTCCCTTGGATCTGCCAATCAAATCCGTCTGTTGCCATGGCAACATGGGATGCGTACTCATAGTCAGTGGAGGGTCCCAGGCAAAAGACGAGGTTGATTAAAGTGAAAGGCCTGCTCCGACCTTTCTGAGGCTGCGGTGTGTGGCGACAGTGGCTGCGTTAACGCTGTTCTCTGCTGAATTACAAAGCCATCGAAATATATCTGATTTGTGGAGGTGCAGTGTTTGGAATAAGATGCGTTTTATAATTGCATTTCTTTTTCAAATATGGATAAATCTTTAATAGTTTTGTCTCCACACACACACAGCATTCACAGGAGGCACAAAAGCATGTGCACACATTTCACTTCTACATAATAAAAAAAAGATTTCTATTACAAAAGCTTCACATGCACACAACAGCATTATTCTTTTTAAGAGACAACAACCAATCTTTTACAAGAAAAAAAATGTGTATTCTCTCTTACTACAATGGTCTTATTCACTCTCAAACATGCAGACACATTTGCAAAGGGGAGCTGCTCAATCTTGTTCATGAGCAACAACACAGTTTGAGAAGGGAAGGGAAAGTTACGCACTCACACCCACTGAATGCATGCATAGTGTCTGTGTAGCGTAAATCACCACTTTCTTTCCTGTCATTATCTGCATGTTAATACGATAATCAAATAGCCATCTGTGTTTTATGCAATTTAAGGAAGCTGTAATTATTTAACCTGACACTTCGTAAAGGGTTTCTGCAAAATTGGAAAGCCATTCAAAGCCATTACACTTCAGTTAGCTATCCAAGTCCCATTGATGGTTGACCTCAGGCCTTCTTGCTGGTCTTTAGTTTTAGCCGAAAACTGATCTGACACCAACGTCGTCTGACAATTTGGTTGGATTTAAGTTGTGACGTCAGGTGACCAAAATTCAATATCAGGACAACATCTAATGCCAATTTGATGTAGACTAATGATGACAGATGAGGTTGATATTTTGTTGGTATTGTGTTGTTAAGTAACCGACACCCAGCGTCTTCCAAACATCTCATGCCAATGTCATCTTGACGTAGAATAACGATATTTAGTGGTAATGTATGCAAAACATACATAATGTTAACGTTTACACAATGTGAAATTCTAACGTTATTGTGGACCTGATTTTCAATTCAACCAAAATATAACATCCGTCAGACGTAAGAGTCCAACGTTTTTCTGGCATCATATTGACGTCTGGTGCCAGCTAGGTAACTTATCGTGAAAAGCCAATCTTCAGTTGCATACAATTAAAAGCAATTCTTATTTTCTGAATGTCACTATGGGTACTGTAGAGTTACAGCTACAGTTGGTAACTTTAATAAAAAAAAATACTTTCTTTTCACATTTGCTGAAACTGTTCACCATATTCACACAGCACTACATGAAACAGACAATCCGTAAAAAATAACACTCCTCTGCCAACTCTATTGCCTTGTAGTGCTTCCAATGGCCTTACTGCACATGAACAGAAACAACCAATGAGAGCAGGAGTCCCTAACACAGGTGTCAATCATATCACTGCTCAAGAACTATGATGTCAAACTAGGCAACGCTGAGCAAATCTAAATTAATATTCTGTTACTGCATTACCTTTTGATCGCCTTAAATGTTTTCAAAAACATATTTTTGTGTACTGTTTAGCTGTAAAATAAAAAAGCTGGTCCTGCCAGTGGGCAGTGCTTAACTCTTCAAACAACTGTCTCCAATATGGCAGCCAGGTCACAAACTTTCTCATATTACAGCTTAACAGTACACTAAAATATGTTTCTGCCTTAGAGACTCGTCGGCTCTGATTGGTTGTTTTTGGTGTGCCGTGGTCAATTCTGGCGAATGCCATTAGAAGCAGTACGACTATCTAATGTATGTCTATCAGAATACAGTTCCAATTTCAGCAAATATGACATTAACTTATTTCCATAAGAGTCACCAACTGTAGCTTTAAAGCTCAAACATTAATCATAAATGGCTTGGTTTGACCACCTGATAAGCTTTTGGGTTGGCTTTTGACACCTTAAATTGCACACAGGTATGAATGACAGTGAGTGTGTCATGTTTTTGTGTGGTAGCCCTGTAATGGCACAGCCTCCAAACTGCTGTGACCTTACACAGGACAAACACAGAGGATGGATGGATGGATGGACAAACTGACGGACCAACAGATAATGTAAATTTGATGTGCTTCAAAGATTACTACTACTATATGTATAGATAAATGCCTTCTTATTCTTATGTGAGGACATGATGAAGACAGAGACAAAGACAGTTAAGAAGAAGAACAAGAGATGGAGTGTGTAAATTCAGAAAATTTAAGACAGAAATGCAGAGACAGCATAAAACTAAACAAAGACATATACACTAGGTCGGCAGTTGAGCTCCAGTGGTGGTTAGAAGTGTTTTCTTTCCCCTTTCTTCTCACAGTGATA
This sequence comes from Chaetodon striatus, assembly GCA_029783705.1. NCBI lineage: Eukaryota > Metazoa > Chordata > Actinopteri > Chaetodontiformes > Chaetodontidae > Chaetodon > Chaetodon striatus. The sequence continues at coordinate 17,747,065 of JAPZEB010000006.1, forward strand.
ATGTCTTTATGTGTGCAAACTGTGTGCAGGTGTGAACCTACCAAGACCTTTGGGGGTGATTCCACTGCACTCCAGCGGGTTGATGGCCCAGTAGTAGTACTTAAGAGTGTGCATCAGCTGCAGGACGGTGCCAACACGGCGGATGGTGGTGTAGATGGTGGCGGTGCCAATAAACTCTGATGATAGGTATGTGTAGAGGGATAGCTGAACCTGAGGACACACACACACATCCATTTATACAGTACATATGGGCACACACACACACACACACACATGCACGCACACGCACACACACACACAAAGGTCGACGGACAAATACAAGTTGTCAGAGACCTGCTGGAGAGAAACAAATCATCTGTGTGTGTTTCTGGTGTTCAAACAAAAGGCAGTTTTATTGTGAAAAGACAGCCGCGGGGGAATGAAAGGAATCTTCCCTCCAGCAAAAGCGCCAATGTTTTCTGCTTTGTGTTATTTTTGATGTTTCTGTGCCTGGAGCTGTCAAGCATCTGAGGAGCTCCTTACGCAGCGCTGACATTTAAGGAGGGCGCTCTCCAATTGCTTATTTGCTCCTTCCCTGCCTCCTTCTGTTCCCTTTTTCCCTCTCTTAATATTCCTCTAACCAATCCTCTCCATCGCCTGTACACAGACTTGCGTCTGCTGCTCGCTCACAAATCTCCGAGCTCATTACAGTGACCACGACGCTAAGGACCAGCCTTAACGAGGTAGCGCTGGTTAAGCGGATGAAATTAGCCGAGTGCCGCGGCCTGACCATACCACATCACAGCTCATCTAGAATGGAGAGCGCACTCGGCTGGCTTAAATGGCCTTCATTACATTACTTTTTTCACACATTAAGCTGTTGTGTTTATCTGTTGCGATTTACAACAGGTTGGGCTGCAGGACAGCCTGAAATTCCTTGATCATGGCACAATAGTTTGGGCTGCACTGCTGCAACAGTAGCTTGTAAAGAAACATTTCTCCATCTCTGAGAGGATTATGTTTGCCAGGAGTGCTTGGTGAAAAAAACAAGCTCTTTATTTTCAGTGCGAGCCAGGGAGACGTTATGAGAGACGGGAGATGAGCTTCAGATGTGATTTCTTCAAGTGTTTCCTGTCCTGAATATGACCAAGGCTATTCTTGCCAATATTGAAGGTGATGATAATACCCTGAGAAGTGGAAAATAATAAAGCTCAGTGGGAGACAGGAATGGTACAGCTCGAGTAAGATTAAAGGATTAAATTATTTTTTTTGTGTGTGTGCGTTGCTGCTTAGCACATTTATTGTTCTTGTCTTGTTCTCACGATGACCCTGCTGAATTGTGGTAATGTTTACTAGCAATTCATTGTCAATTTCTGTGCTGGCTCTCAGACGAAGGTAAAAACCCAACAGGCAATCACATAGTCAGTCCACTTCGGACTTCTTCGGCGTGCCAGCTAGCTTGATGTGTTTACGCTGTGTTGGATTCTGACTTTCACACCCTCCTTATTCTCCTGAGCTGCAGCACCTGCTCAGTCACATTTCCTCCGTCCTGACTCCAGCATGCCCCGGAGAGCGATACTGCTGCACCCAGGAGCCAATCACGTCTCAGGGTCAGAGGGAAGAAGACGGGGAGTCAGGAAGTTCTGAAAATAATGGAGGCAGGAGCTGACTGGCCCCGCGGGAACGCCAGGAACACTCACATCTAGTTCAGAGTGAGGAGGGGGGGGGAAAGGAACTACACATCTCTCCTGTCCTGGGGTCTTTTCAAATGTCACTGTTTCTCTTTGTTACCTTCGTTTGCCTGTTCTGTTCTTCCCTGCGTGATGTGCCAGCTCCTCCCTCCGTGTCCTGTAACCTCCTTTGTTATATTATTGTAAAGGGCAATGGGCACTAAGATGTCAGTCCCTTCTTCCTCTTGGTTTTATATTGCTTGCTTGTCTCAAAAATCCTCCAGAGAACTATGAGCAGAAAATTCTCTCTTGCTTTCTTTTTCTGTTTTGTCTCTGTCTGGATCTATCATCCCATTAATTCTCTTACTCAGACCATCATCTTCTGTTTCTTTTTTTTGTATTTTTTTGTGTAGCAAGGTCATGAAAACACACACACACACACACACACACACACACACACACGCACGCACACACATATGCAATAGATGCACACAAATAAACAGACCTTGGCAGGGGTGTGTATCCAGATGGCAGCGTTGAATAGGACATGGTCACAGAGCTGTTTGAGGAGAGGCGCTCCATGAGGTAAACCATCCAGATACTTGGCGAAGGACAAGAACTGTTCAAGTACCGCCCTGGTGATGTGGACTCGTGATGACTGGACAAAAGACAGGAAATATAAAGTGTCACTGAACCAGACTTATTTTTTGTAAATGACGTTACTGACACCATTATACCTCTTAACTAAAGCGGTGTCTTCATACAGTGCTGTACATGTGAACTGTTACTAAAGATAACTGCATCCATACAGTGCAGTAGTTGCCATGGTCACTGATTGACATTTAAGTGACACCCAAGACACACAAGCCAAATGAAAAAAGCTTCAGCACAGACGTTAAAAAAAACAGCTGCGTATGGAGTGTGAATCTGAAGTGATGTCCTTTTTAAAATATTTAGGTTTAATTCAAATTACCATCTCAGGAGAATCTGTCAGCCTACAGTAAAGCCAGTGTAACCACGGCAACATGATGCCTATGTTGCTTAGCAGTTGTCAAAGGTGTCAAGTTAATTTACACCAGCAGCCGGTCGGTATTTTAATTCATGTGATCTGTCTTTTTGCACATTTCTGGCATACTGTTACTTCTTGTTGCAGCTAGAAGACACAAGACTAAATTAACAAACAGCTATGTGTTGAAAAATATATTTTCATAGTGCATGTAACATTGAAAAACACAGCACTCGGTTGCCAGTTTATTTGGTACACCTGTTTAAAAGGAATGCAGTCTAATACAACAGCCCTGTGTTAAATCAATCAAGTTTCTGGTGAAGGACTTGGTTTGTGTTGCTGCTCAACTGTACTGCGTTCTTTAACCTACCCTCACATGTATAAGTGGGTTGGACAAAGTAATAGAAACACCTGGCTGTACTTAAACTGGCAACTGAGTGCACAGCAGATAAACAGCAGGAGCAATCAAAACATTATAAAACTAAGCCTTATAAGCCTTGAATAACGTCCATGGAGGTCATGGTTAAAAACAAGGCTACTCTCTTTATTTACCCAACGACAAATAAATATGACGTGCAACACAAACTCTTCACTGTGAGGGCCTTTCACTGACCTTCTCGAGGAGGTATCCAATCACCAGAAAGCCCTTCCCTCCCAGCATTTGCTCCTGCATCGCCACTGAGCTCTTCAACAGCTCCACCAGGAACGCCAGCAGGGTGGCACTGCAACACACACATTGTGCACACACACATTTCAGTAATGCTGCGTGGAAACCGTCGATGGATTTCTTCGTTGGAGTGTGTGAGCAGAAAGGAAAGAAAACCTGCTCTACTTTCACCTCCATCATTTATTTTTAATGAGAAGTTGTTTTTTCTTTCGTTTGTTATCGCTGTCTTCCTGATGATATTTGACAAATCGTCTCGGATGCGGCTAACATGATACGGAGATGCCGCCTGATATGTAACTGCATTAAGGCTCATGTGATGGAGTGGAGAAGAATGCAGACACTCCGACTTTCTAAAAGCAGCTCATCGCTCCAGGGAAAACCACATAACTCTTCTTCCTTTCACACTTACATGCCCTGCTCTCTATAATCAGTTATTTCTGGCCTGCAGCGTAATTGTAAGGTTGGTCTTTGAGAGAGAAGATAATTCACACACGTAGAAGACTCATCTCTATCTAATGTCACTCATATTCTCTTTATTTCACTTCTTTTCCATTTCCTTCACTTGTTTCTGGGTCCATTTCAGGATCAGCTGCAGTAGATGTTGCACATTTAACAACAAAACAAGCATTACTTTTTGTTTTAGCCCATTTAAGCTACTATAAATAATTTATACTGTCGATATCACTGCATTCCACGCAGCCACTGGGATCCAGTTTGTTATTTTAGACCACTCACCAGACTGTGGTGTCCACGCTGCTGTCATTGAGCTGTTTGTAGTCCAGCTGAGCGAAGAGAGGGAAGAGGACCTGGATGCCTCCTATTGAGTGGATGGCACTGTGGATGGAGTGGGTAACAATGGCCTTCACATCCTGTGGGACGGAAATGGACTGTTAGTGATGACAAAGACATGTGTTGTACTGTATGTACACAAACACACAGATAAAACCACTCACTCATTGCCAATTAACATCTCATAGCAGACTTACAGTAGGTCTCTAATACAGTGTTACTACAATTTTCAATGGTAATTAAAGTTTCAATGTGCAGGATATAGGAGGAAATGTTATAAAAAGTATGTTTTCTTTAGTGTTTAATCACCTAAAAAATAAGAATTGTTGGGTTTTCATCGCTTAGATTGAGTCTTTTATATCTATATAGGGAGCCTGTCTTCATCTACAGAGTCTGCCATGTTTCACTGCCACATTTCTACAGTAGCCCAGAATAGAAAAACCAAACACTGGCTCTACATGGGGTCATTTGCATTTACACCAAGGCCACCGTAGTTTGCAGCCCCCCCCACAACGAGCCAAACAGCATCAGAAAAGCTGTGATTTTTAACATGAAACTGCTTCATTGAAGGTCTCTGCCAATTAAAACCACTGAGTCTGTTTGTTTTAGAGAGGAGGAGACCTCTGTGGATAATTCAGCTCCTGGTAAAAACTTCATGAACATCTGCATCTTAAGTTATCAGATAAAAAAGGTGAGCACACATTGGCAGGCACTGGGCTAGCGGCCCATCACTGATGAGCCGAACAGCATCTGAGAAACACTGATTCATAATGTGAAACTGTTTTTTATTAGTTTTAATCACCTGGTCCATTTGTTTGGAGAGAAAGAAACCTCTGCAGATAATCAACCTCCTGATAAAAACCTGCACAATAATGAACACTGAAGGAATCCTAACAAGGAGCTCATGCTTGGCAAAAAGGAAAAGTTTAGATGCCACTAAATCCTACAATCTGCTCCTTTAAAGCTCAAAACTTGTAGTTTTTTTCCCCTGAGAATATTGTTGAGCACCTATTTGTCAGAATGACAACAGACAGCCCTTCTTTCACAGTGGATGAACATGATGTTCTTTATTGTTTATTTTCTATTAGCTGCCTTTCACACATCCCCATTTTTCATCTATTTGAATATATAATAAAGACTGCCTTTTGGATTTCAGCCTAAATGAATTCAATACTTGTAAAATGAATTAATTAGACCCGAACTAAAATCTTGCCGTAATTGGCACCTGTTTAACTGTGTAACCTGTCTGACACGCTCTTAACTCAGTGAACCCAAGATGATTGCACGACCTCTGCTAACTAACTGAAATAACTAGAATACAAAAAGACTCACTCGCTGCCTTTGTAATTGTGAATTACAGTAATTGCTGCCTGAATTGCTGGTGCATTTTTTTGCACAATGAGAAAAGGAGGGAATTCTTAGAAATGAAAATGAGATACAAAGAAAACTATTAGCAACCAGCCTTGAATAAAGGACACTAGGAAAGATATTTGCTTAAATACAACTGCAAGCAATATCCTGAAAAGATGAGTTTCATTATTAGCTGAGACAAAAATATAAATTGTGACCATTTATTTCTTACTTATTTATTACCTTTATTGTCCTTCTGTGGTAAACCTCACATATACAGTGCTTCACGCAGGGTAAACACTACAGATTTTTCACAAATGCAATTGAGTTGAGTCTGAGTCAGCCTGTGATGAACTAGCCTGGCAATTAGACTGAACCGCCATTTCATTTCATATCAATCATTCATACATGAGTTGCTGAACAAACCAAGAGATGTGGCAGTGATTCAGAGGTCTGTAACCAGGCTCATGATGAGCAGAATCCAGCCAGACTGACCTGTAGCATGAGTGCGTGTGGTGAGTGGACGAAGATGGAGGGGTTTTCCCTGGGCGACGACTCCAGGCAGAGCTGGGCATCCGTCGCCTTGGCATTGTAGGTGAAGGAGATGGAGCTGGCCAGCTTGCCATCGTACAACACCTGCTTGTGGTGCTCGGCCAGGTGGATGTCGCTCTCAGACTTGAACTTGAAAGTGCTCTGCAGTGATGGGGAAAGAAGATGTCAAAGGCCGTGTGGGGATAAAACTTTAAATCATGGAGACAAATGACTTGTCCAGGGACGACAGGAGTGTGAGTGTGTGTCTATGTGTACAAGTTCAACACCCAAAATGGAGTCTGCTTAATTGCAGCGTGAGCCGTGTGTAAACAACACAGCATTAGCTTAATGAACACAGCGCTAACCCAGGCACTAATTCAATTAGCCCAGAATAAGAGATGGAAAGGGCCAGCGGATGTGTGGGAGAGAGGCACCCAGAGCTCCAAATTTATCTCCTCTCTTTATAGTCCACCAACAAAAAAACACAAAAGAACATGGACACAAACTGAACACATTTATGTTAATACATTTCTGCATATTACTTCACATTTGTCCTGCATATACCACCAAGTTTAGCTTTTTCAACAAGCTGCTGAGTCTTTATCCCGTTATATCTCTATCATGAACTCCTCCTCTAGCCATTTTCAGCCTGGAGAGGATATCAGTTCCTCATACATGCTACAGAAATGCAGACACATGTGGCATGAGGAAGCTACAAGAAATGTTTGGCATGTTATCTCCTCAGCTACCTTTAAGTAAAATGATTTGTAAAATTGAATTTGTTCTGTTGATATTGAAGGAAGTGTAGGCTGCATTTTGTGTGTGTGTGTGTACGTCTATGTCTACATCTGTCTTTGTGCAAAGGTCTACGGGTGCATGTGTCCTGCAGCGGTGCTGATACACACAAGAAGCCCCGCAGATGAAAGGCCAGCGAGTTGCTCTGCCATCCTTTGCAGCAGCTCCAGGAAAGGGGCACTCTCCCCTTCGAGCGGCTGGGTCCCCAGGTGCCTTGCTCAGCCTGACTGCGCAGGAAAGCCCCGGGCTGCTCACAGACCTGCAGGCCCGTCTTGTTCTAAACCTTTCATCTGAGGTCTGCTGTAGAAAATGTGCCTTGAGCAGTTTCAACCATGCAGCAAAAAATTTCACACTGAAGCAAAGAGCGCACTGCACAATGGAGACGGCTGAAGAAAACAGCCCCTCCGCAGCGTTAACATCCTTATCTCTGTCCGGGGGCTGAATATAAATCCACAGTTTTTTTAAGCACTGTCTTAGATTTAACTTTCTCCATCCATCCAATAATCAGGATCAATTGTGACACAGAAAGCGTACTTGTATAAACCTATAATCTGAATCTGAAGCACACTTTTCACACACACCTCCACACACACATTCCTGCCAACAGAACATAATTTCCAAGAGTAATTAATGGTAATTACATGGTAAGACTGCATGCCTATGTTTATATTTTCTGACTTCAGAAGATAATAATTAAGTGAGATCATCAGCTTAAAAAAAGTGTATCTATTTAACAGCTGTGTTAAAAAGCTTATCCATTAAAAGTTACCTAGAATACTGCAGCCATGCGCAAGGATAATCAATCACAAACACAAATAAATTGCTCTTTGCTTTATTTTGAAGGTTAGTGGGCCCTCTGCATAAAAAAAAAAAAAATACTGAATAGCCTGAATGTGAAATTAATACACTTATTAAGATGCACATTTTTTTGCAGTGTAAGCCCATTTATTGTGGCGCATTTATGGAGCGTGTGTGTGTGTGTACTTGTGCATATGCACTGATGTGGCTGCGTACGTGTGAGCTTGTATTTATGTTGCCTTGCTAAACGATGGAGGCAGGTAGCTGAAAGTGTAAAAGAGCTTTGCTGACTCTTTAAAGTATTAAGGGATGTAGGGTGGCGTACGACAGGCAGCGCGAGGCGCATGCCAGGGTGAAGGAAAGTGCAAATTTTTACATGTGTAAAGCTTTACACAGCTGCGCTTAAGCACATATGTGTCCCTCCTCTGGTTACACAAGGCACGCAGAAGAATGAAAGCGAGAACTCCTGTCTTTGTCACACCTGACAGCTGCAGGTGCGACACTGGCCCGCAGTGATAACGGCACACATACATCTACTCCATTCAGCTCAGCCTGGGCCCCTCGGCATATCCTCACAGTTTCTGAATAACAACTAGTCCTCCAAAATTAGCTCTCCAGCATATGGTTAAAGTCTTGTGAAACTTATTTTTGCAAATTATTGAGGTTATCAGATGTAAATACCTTAGCAAATACAAATCCAAGGAACTACTGGTTATCATTTGAAACCAGGGCTGCCCCCTAGTAGTTGACCAGAAAGGTCATAAATTAAAAAAAAAAAAAAAGTGAAACTCTTTTAGGAGCTGCGCCTTGTCTAGCTGTCAAATAAGAAAGTTTGCTCCAGCTGGTAGGCGGTGCTTTGTTTTTGCTCAACATGGCAGCTGGTCACAACAGTAAACAAAAATATTTTCCTGAAAACATCTGAGGCGAAAAATGAGCAATGCAGTTAAAAAATCTTAATTCATATTTGATCAGTGCTGCCTAGTTTGACTGCACCTCACAGGCAGTGACTGATGTGATTGACAGGTGTGTTAAAGACTCCTCGGCTCTGATTGGTTGTTTTCATCTAGCTAGATGGATTCTTGCAAATGCCATTAGCAGCACAACAAGTAGAAGGACACAAATTGATATGAAAAAAATTTGCAATTTGAAATATGACACAAATTTATTTTATAAAAGTTACCAACTACAGTTTTACATGAAATTTAAAATTGATCAAAGAACAAATAAACAACGTAAGAACTCCACTAAGACATTTGATGCCAGCTTTTCATACAGATACTGCTTTGCTGTGGCCGCGTCCTTTTTAAGGAATGCTTCTCCAAAACTTTAATAATAAAATGAACAAAAGAAACAGACGTGCAACAATACTATTACAAAACTGGACAAATGCACATGAGACACATGTGCCTGCAAAAACACACACAGAGACGTACAACACAGGTGTCCAAATAGACTCACACGGTCCATTAATTACGTTGTGGCCAGATTGTTGGCAGTGCTTCGCAATGAGGACATCTGGACTCCTGATGAAGAGTGCAACCAGTGACACACTCAACAACACGTGAGTGACAGGACATGAACAGAACACAAACACAAAAACACCGGAGCTTTCTTTCAATCATAGCCTACACAGTCAAACAAGATGTTAAAGTCCACCTTCTCCTGTCATTAGGAGAGCACGGAAGGGCTGAACCGCACACATGTACGACATCCAGTGCACACAGCGTGTCGGCCATCATGAGCCGCGTCGAGCGGGAAGACCTTGAACACCCTCACTGTGCTGAAGGCTTGTTTAGCAGAGCGAGGAGAGCGTCTGTCTGCTTTTTGCTCCTCATTACTGAACAGTAACACTGACAGTGGATGAGACCAAGAGACTGCTCATACACACATATATATATATACTGTACAGCGTACACAGACACAGTCCTCTTAAACACCGATTAGGCAATACTCCAGGAGCTGCTTGTCATATATACACATCCTCTGCATAGTCGTGAGAACAAGCACCGGCCTATATTCGCATTAAGACAGGAAGCTGTGTGACACAAGCTGAAACCCACTGGCGTTCTCCTTTAGCTGACCGAAAAACCCGCGCACTCATCATTACAATAGCAGTACCGAGGCCTGCGGCTTTGAAACAACTGAGCCATTTAATGGTCTCTTCTGGGCATCTGAGAACCCCATTCTGTGCCATGCAGAGAGGCAATCATCTGACTGATCAGCCCAGAGGAAACTGCGAGCTGTGACAGAGAGAGGAATCAGTATTCATGGCCGAGAAACAGCAAACCCCAAGCATGCCATCATTAGGAGGAACATGAGAGGACTCTAGTCTGTAACGTGACTTATGTTATATGATGAGAGAGGGAGTCTGAGAGGCAGAGGATGATCTCTCATGCAATCTAGTATGTGTACTCTGCATGTTGCCAATATGTTTCTTCATCACTTTATCAAATCTTGGTAATTAAAGCAAATTCCCGATTCAATAAATACCCTTTTTTTAAGGAGCTGTTGAAATACCAGCAGCTGTTTGCGCACATCAGCACCCTCAGATTTCCGTGCAGTCTCGTGGTGCTGAAATCTTGACAGCTTTGGACACCTTCATAAACAAGCTGTAAGTGGCCTGAGGCGTGCGAGTCTGCCAAAACAAGAAGCAGACAGCTGGCAAGGTGTTGCGACATCTCAGCTGTCTCCGATAGCCAGGCCAAAAGGCAGGGATGGTGATTTCTAAAGCTATCAGCGCTCAGCACCCAACATTGTAAAGCCTCATTTGAATAATTTTGTATTAGGACAGGAACTCAAAGTTCTGTGTCTAGACTTTAAAGGCAAAAATCCACCCTCGCACGCTTCAAAACTGCAAATTCCAAACATCAATTTGTGATTTCCCAGGAGGTATTTAGTGATAGTGCAGTAATTTACTTTCCGTTGGGTCCCTTTAATCTCAATCTGCTTCATCCACTTTAACTTTATATAGTGACTTTGTTTATTAGCAGGGATGCATTAGAGGTGAGTGTGGGCATTTAAATCTAGCTATCTAATAAGTTCTCTGAAAATTTGGTTGTAATTGCAGCCAAGCCTCTGACTAAAATCACAACGTGAGTTTCAGCTGCACGACAGTATGATCCTCTGCTGAGAATTTGGAATATCTGCCTCCTCTGAAAGAGAATTAGAAATGCACACAGATAGCAGTGATGTTCTAGCTGACAGGAGCAGAATTCATCAAAATGAAAAATGTTCCTGCACCTATTAGATTACCCTGAGGAAGACAGCGTCCCTGTCGAAAGCTTGGTTTTGGACAATAAAATTTGTTGCATCAGGTTACAGTATGAGTGTGAAGCTATTTCTTATGTTTGATTACCTATAAACTCTATAAACAGATATCTGCATATGAATGCAGGACGTGTGGGCAACGGGACAAGATTTTGGCGTCGGAAGCGTTCTGGTTTCCAATTGTAGTCTTCGTGTTTGTAGTCCGAGTAGTATTGACCAGTCATGTTTAAGTAGGCTACAGCTGCATGCAGGTAAACAGTCCATGTGGCAGAGGTGGGGGTAAGTCATACATGAGCAAGTCTCAAGTCTTCACCTTCAAGTCTCAAGCAAGTTACTGTGATGAGAATCAAGCAAGTCAAACAGAGTCCCTGCTTTAGGTTTAGCAAGACAGGTCAAGTCATCGCTCAGGTCAAGAAAGTCACAAGTCAAGTATGAAATTCTGATGACCTCGTATGACCAGCCAAAAAGCTTAAAGTTAGGTTACAAGACACATTCAAGTACCTTACTTTGTGGGTTTTGTGGTGATAGATGACGTTGGATGTTGTGGTGGTCGTGCATTGCACTAGAAATCACCCAATTATGTTTCCAAAACAAAACGTAACTTCTCAGTGCCTCTATTAAAGTCAAGTCCACCTGCCTCTTGGCAACCAGAGTCAGAGTCAAGTCCAATCTTTATCATTGTTAGTCAACCAAGTCCTCAAATTTGCAACCCAAGCCTGACTCAAGTCAAGTCACATAGCTGGAGTCTGCCACCTCTGTCACATGGAGAGCAAAAGCGGTGGAATGCATTGACTGAAATGCGACCTCATAGCCCACAGGCTATCATCTAACAAGGCTTTAGCTTTTTCATCAGCTTTATTAGCTGGTTACTTGTAAAACAGTTCAGTTCAATTCAGTTCAATTCAGTTCAGTACTCAACTCCAACTCTGTTCTTGCGGCTCGAGTTGCCAGTTGCACTGTAAACAATCACCAGCACACGCAGAGAAAGTCTTGGCATGGATATTATCTGTGTCTGTTTTCCAGATATCCGCTGGCTACACCAGAACCCCCGATATACTGGCCATTGCCCACAGAGGCTAAACTGTTGCCAGCGTGATAGCCGATGGGCTCTGAGCTTGGATTACCTCTGAGTCTTCTACACTGAATTTCTCACTGTTCAAAAAGGATCATACATGCTGTTCATACATGAATCCTGAAAAAGAAGACTCTTTCAAAAGCTAGTACTCTTCTCCAGTTCAGTGATTCCAAAGCAGGGGTACATGTAATTCAAGTTGCCAGGGGGAACGTGGAAAGCTTGCTGCGGAGTAATTCAACTAATTTGGAAAAAAAAGGGGGGATTATAATTAGATTTTTCAACACCTGAACACCATGTGCTGCCATTGAGAGTGTTTGGAAACTATAGTCAGCCAACAAGCAGAGAAGTCAATTGTTAAAAGTAACAGATAAACAGCTGAAATAAACAGCTTTTAGATGCATGCTGAAAAAGCTAAAAGTTATGGTTATCTAAAAGTAAAGGATACATGGCTAATAACGTTAGCCGACAATGGATGAAGAGTCGAATTTGATGTTAATTAAATGGTGAAATAGGCATGAAAATAAGAAATAAAAGCATGTTGGACCACCACTCCTCTAGCCAATGCAAACAGCAGCACCTATCCATCTCATCTGCTTCTGCTTTAGCTTTAATGCACTACAAAAGACTATCCACAGGATGCAAAACCCACAGTACGTCCATTAACTGACAACAAAAACCACAACCGACCACCCACAAGGGCACCCTGGCACCAATACACTGCACAGGCTATTTTTGCGATTGACAGCCCAGGAATGATTGATGGCCTCAACTACCTCCAGCTGACGACACGAACGGAGAAAGACAGCATTAAGTAACACTGACAATGAAACCTCAGGTTGCCAGGAAAATTCTTCCTGCCAAACGGTGCATGACATTGATGCTCTGTAAAGCGCGCAGAGAATATACAGAACGGTGGGTGATAAGGCAGTACGTGGGTGCTGTCTCACCTTGTATCCTGGGCCAAGTTGGTGGATGGCAAAGATCTGAGCCGGGTTGAGAGCTTCGCTGAATACGTAAATAGCTCCCAGCTGACCGCAAAACACCCTGTTGGCATCCGCTGTCTCTGATGAACCCAGGAAACACTTGTCATAGCTCTGAAAAAAGGTAGAACATAAGAAAAAATTAGCAACTAATCAAACATTTAACATTTTCAGGGCTTTCTTGCAGAGATGGTTCGGAGATTCATAGAGCTGATGATGTTAGCCACATTTTATCCCTCATAGATTGTTTTTTTCAGCATCAGTACACAAAAACACCTTCGAAAAGAATCGTTTAAAGTTTGTTGATCTTCACATTTTAAGGCGTCTCAGGAGTTAATTAATTATTCATTTTCAATCTCGGGCCAGAATCCACGGTCTCTGCAGTGAGGAGCACAGTGGATGGTGAAAAAAGCAGATAAACTTTTGATAGCTGCTTGTTTCTAATCGCTCCGATACAACTTTGCCATCACCTGCTATTACATCCTTTCTGTCCACTCTCCTTTCATCTACTCCGTCCCTCTGATACCTTTTATCACAATGAGATCTTTACTCTTTCACTTCTTCAAAGTGATGAAATAAGTGAAATAAGTTTTATCTCCAGCCTTCAGGACAAAACAAACCCTGATAGCATCAACACATTTTCAGACCTGCTCTTTCACTCGTGTGCTATATGTTCCTTTTTTTTTTTTTTTGCTAACAAAGTCTTTCGGCGAGCTGCGTGAACTGTGAGACATTTTACCCCAAGGCCAAGGAATTTCTTACAGAGAATAACACCAGCCCCTAGTAATTGCGGCAATGTCAAGAGTGAGCCGGGGAAGGAAGTGTAATGAAGGCTCCGCTGCCACCGAGAGGTCAGGCTACCTGTCCCCAGCTAAATGGAAAAGTTGGAAGTTGGAGTTTGGGCGAGCTGTGCTGGAACGGGGCCCAAGGACAACTCTGCCCCCGTTGACGAATGCAGAGGGCAAACCTCAAATGTTTGCCAATACCACAGTAGGAGGGGAAGTGTAGAGCCAGGCCAACACTGGATTTCTCACGCTGGTGCAGAAGGCCTTATTTAAGAGTAAAACTTTTGATAGCAACATGTAGCTGACAGGAAATATCTTTTAGCAAAGCTCCCATTTGGTTAAGAGACGAGAAGCAGTTGAATAAAAAACTCAGTATTCATGACAGTAGGAGTGAGGGCAAATAAAGTAACCTTGACCTTCACCTTGACCTTGATAATTGACCCTGTTTTTACTTGTGTTTTCAAATTCGTTTTATTTTCATTGTTCTTCCATAAAGACCAGTGCTTAAAGCAACACAACTCCTCAGTAATACGTCAAAATCTTACATCATTGGTGTTGACGTGCCAGGCCATATCGCCGTAGGAGACCAGTTGACCGTTGACATAGCAACGGATCTCAGAGTTCCTCCAGCGGTTGTAGATGTGGACGATGCTGATCATGTACCACTGAAAAACACAAAAACACATTCAGAAAGAGACAAGACGATAAATAAAAACAACAACTTATTCTTATATGTCACCAGTCAAAGAGTTTCTCCTCAGAACTGTTGGGATTTTTGTTGACTGAGGCACCTCTGATGTTTTTGATGTAAACAGTGCTGTATTTTACTTGATTTCATTTTCCTGTTTTGTGTTTTTAAATGTTCTAATCCATTTCTAGACCTTATGTGAAGCACTTTCAATTGCCTTTGTGTTTGAAAAGACGTTACGGTGTTTATACCCATATTGCTATTCAACTATACTGTTTCTGGGGGCCACATTTTCAGAAAGCTCAAGAGCTCAAGGGGCCAAACATTTCCCCGAGCTATTATTTTCATTATGCATGTACACTTGACACAACCTGCCACAACATATTTTACTTTTATTTTGCTATACTGTAATTTGCATTAACTATTTACATTTTACAACCTCTACTTACAACCTCTCCTGTCTGCGCAGTGTAAACAGCCTGCAATTCAGTCGAAGTTTCACTGAATTTTTGTCATGTGACTGGTGGTCTCAGCGGAGTCATTGATGGCTTCCCAGTTGTGCTGAGGGGCATTTTAGTGTTTGCTGTTTTTTAAAGGATATGGTTCGTGCAAACAATTTATTTTTGGCACAATTTAAAACGAGGCATCTAAAATAAAGTGCCCTTGATGAAATATAACTATTTTAAGCTTAGATTTGGTGTGTTTCCTGAAAGATGGGTTCAGGGACCATTGGAAATTTGAAAATCCAACATAATTTCTGTTCATACAGTTTCTAGCTATGATGAAAGGTGCAATTTTGGCATTTTTTTAAAGACACATGCCTTTAAAACCTCCTAGAGGGATTGTGGGGTTAGATGTAATTAGGCCAGGCAACGGGAGTGCTCTGCTGGTTTGGGGGATTTATTGTGGCAAAACGTCTCTCATTTACATTTTTTTCTTTGTATACAGAACTTATTGTTGTGCTCGTCTGGCTTGATCGACTGGTTGGAGTCAGCTCCTGGGCTGCCAGTTGGATAGGCCTAGACTATACTATTTGATGTTTTTGTAAATTATTTTGAAAGTTGCAGTTGTTTGCAGCGGCACGGTGGTGGCTGTGGCGTCTTGAATCTCTTGTCTGTCCAAAATGAATTTCTCCCAAGGGAGACAATAAAGATTTATCTTATCTTATCTTATCTTGGCATTGTCGCCTCACAGCAAAAAGGGTTCCTGGTTCAAACCCGGAGTGGGGGTTAGAAACCTAGGACGGGGGAGCCCTTTTGTGTGGAGTTTGTATGTTCTCCCTGTCTCAGTGTGGGTTTTCTCTGGGTACTCCTGCTTCCTCCCACAGTCCAAAGACATGCAGGTTAATTGGTCTAAATTGGCCGTAGGTGTGAATGTGAGCGTGAATGGTTGTCTGTCTCTATGTGCCAGCTTTGTGATAGTCTGGCGGTCTGTGGGTGTACCCCACCTCTCGCCCAGTGTCAGATGGGATAGGCTCCAGCCCCCCCGTAAACCCCAACAGCATAAGCTGTTACAGAAAATGAATGTGAACTGTGTGTGCCTTCACACTTGTTTTTTAATACACACAACCTTTTTAAGATGGTTGGTATGAGCCTCCTGCTGTGAAAGGATTCATTTTAGATATTTTAGTGCTATTATTTGTTTGTGTCAAGGCGTCTGGCTGGGTCAAAATTCATGTCTTTGCCATGCTCCTTCTAACAGCATTAGTTCTCTATAAGAGGGTTAGGCAACATGGAAGATTAAAATGTATTCGCCACATTCATTCGCAGGAACTCTCTTCAAAAGCTAGTATCCCTTTGCTCAACCTTATATACCATTAATAGTCTGTATCTGTGTGTCTTGATTAGAAAGCGTCTTCCCTCATGACAACACACACAGGTTCCCTAGAGGGAACACTAAAATGGGGAGGAAGACTGCGGTGGTGGCGGCGGTGGTGGGAGTGGAGGGGTTGAATTTTTTGCTGTAGTATGCATAGTTAAAGAGTGGACAATACCACACGTGCATGCAAGCACTAACACACACACACACATTAACACATGCACAGGGTGGACAAAATGCTGTGAGACATGGCGACTTATAAATTGATCAAATGGAACCACTGGGAACTTTGTTAGGCAGCGCAGAGATTCTACTGGGTCAGCAAATACTGCAGAAGGCCATCTCATCAAGTGACTGTGTGTATGTGTGTGTGTGTGTGTTTGTGCGCAGAATAGCCGCAGAATGCTGACAGTGCGGTAGAGGGGCAGTGTGCAGGTCTTAATTGACAGACCTTATCTACACTCATCAACACTTCCAGTGAGTGCAAGGATAGATGGAAGAAGAGAGCAGCAACACTCTCCTGACGCTGTCTCATCTAACAAGTGGTTACCAAAGTCTACAGCGACTAAGAATAATTCCGCTGAGTGATTCAGTTGGTCTGTGTGTGTGCGTTTTCTTACCTTGCGAGGTTGGAAATCGTATTTCACACAGTGCTGGAAGCCTTTTCCTTTCGACTTCAACGATGTCACGATGAGACAGTTTCCCACAAAGTGTGCGGAGTAACCTATTCCTTTACTGGTGCGAAAACTGCGGGAGAATCATGAAGAGTTACACTCATTTCAGTTTGTTATCAATTCAAGATCTGTGTTTGAAAACAACTCAGTCAAAAAATGATGGCTCTAAATTAAAACTAATTATGGTACTTCTTAATGAATGGTGCAGCATTTGAGCTCCTGTGAGACTAAATTACATGCTCCTCCTGGTGTTTCATTAGATTTGAGTGAAACTGAATGACTTGACATTTTTAAATGGATATTACAAAAAAAGTAAAGCAAATACTTGTCTGAAAAGTTACATTTTGACTGTGTTGCCTGATTTGATTTGTCACCAGCTGTAAATAACATTTCTGATTCTGAGAGCTACCACTGTGACTGCAAAAGTAAAGTTTTTTCTTTCCCAGCAGCACCAGGAGTCCCAGATCAGAGGTTTGTGGGAAAACACTACTAATCTCCTTCCCTCCATTTCCCCCACCATAACGTTTCTTTTCCTGCACTGGTAACCTCCACGTAAAACCCAGTCTTGCAGCTAAGCTTCTTCACAAAAACAACAAGACACATTTCACTTCTAAAATAGGCCCGAAGGATCACACACATAGCAGAGCCAGAGAGCAGATATAAATCCCTCTCAAGTGAATCCCTGGTGGACGTTAGGAGAGCATATAGTGTGTTATCGCGGCCTTCATGCAGCTGTGGAGGCCACTGCGAGACAGGCGGCTGGAGTAGCAGCTGCATCTGGGGGAGGATGATAAGACCGGGGCTAGATGAGAGGGGGGCACCCTCCCTCTCTCGCTCCGCACTTACCATGACAACTTGACAAACGGTTACTAAGGCAACAGGATTACATCTTGACACTTAGCATGATCGGAGTATATTCCTGCGATGGTAGCCAGAGATATATGGATGCATGTCATCCCTCCTGTAGACGACTGGCTCCCTTGTATTTTAGCAAAACCTTTCTGTTCGTAAAGAAGTTTGACTGTGAGGGGGGGAGGAGAGGTAAAAGGGGGGTGAAGCTGGTTAGCGCCACAGAGTGAAGAGGTGGAGGGAAGAAGGCGAGCATCGGAGTAAAGGAGTTCAATTAAATAAAAGGTCAAAGCTAATGAAGCTTCATAGTGGCTAACGGCTTGCACTTACAACACTAACGTCGAGGCCAGAGAGGTCCAGAGCTGCACGGCAGCAAGCGGAGGCATCCACCCAGCAGCGCACTCATAATGGAGTGTCTTGACATTTAAAGTTATGTTCTAATTCATTATCTGTTTATCTATTAACTTCCTACCCGTGTCATTCGGTCTGATGAGTTAAATGTTCATCGTGAGCGCTTCGGTAAAGGAACTCGGTGAATTCTGAATAAAAATAACGCTGAATTAATTGCTCAGAAAGAAGCCACAGAAAAGTTTTAGACTGGTTCAGGAATCCTTAATTTTGTACAAGGTGCATTCAGCTATGTGATCACCTCTCTGTCGGAGGCCAACAGATCTCTGGTTGACTGGTATGAAACTAGCTGAATACATTAACACGCCCGAGAATAAAAACCTCAGCACTAATACAACTGGACATAAATGCCACCCATTATCCGAAGAGAGCTTCTCAGATGTGAGGATTTGTTACTTTTCTTATTTTATAGCCTTGTAAAATTCGACATTTGATAGGTTAGACAAGGGGTCGGCAACCTTTTCTATCAAAAGAGCGGTTTTTGGCCAAAAAAGAAAAAAAAAAAATTCCGTGAGGCCGCAAAACATATCTGAGCCTCATAATAAAGGTGAAACAGGCTTTTAAATTGAATTTAGCCCAACAGCATTACTAATACATCTAAATGAGCATTCATTAATATGATTTAATACAAGGTGGCTACTTGCAGCATTGCAGATGAAAGCAAACAAATTTGTCCACGCACTGTTAAATTCTCTATTTTTCCCTGATACTTTTCCCTTTTAGGGTTTGGTATCCACAGCTAACCCAGCTAGGAGGACTCATGACTACTGTAGCCATCCCTAGTGATGTTTATATAGGAAAAGGTGCCAGGCCAGACATATGACACACATTTCAGTTGACAAAATGTTAAAACTTTTTTTTTTTTTTTAATCAGTGCATAGGCTGCACATTTTTACAGTTGAAGAATATAAGAATCTCTTTAGGCCTACAACAATAAATAAAAATTAAAATATATTTAAAAACTGTTCTTTTCCATATAACTTTCTCTCATAGCCACAGGGAGCCATTCGAAAGGGGCTAAAGAGCGACATGTGGCTCCGGATCTGCAGGTTGCCTATCCCTGGGTTAGACTAAAAATAGTTCGATAAAAATAATTAATTACTGGATGACGCAATACTGAAGTTACAAACTTTGCTGATCCAATGACCTCTACTTTGGCTCTACCATCAGGCTGAGCTTCTGACATATCGTGAAAACCAACACCTGAAATCTACTGTGTACATTCATGTGTCTTAAAGAAACAAAATTTTCTGTCATACACTTATAATGTCACAATATTGGATGTTTACATTAAATGTGGCCAAACTAAATGTGTTTTTGGCTACAAGCTGACATCAGTTCATGACAGATTTCTTCACGGTCATCTGCTCCAGGGATGCGACTTTCATTGTTTACATTACGTAGCCTACACTGCTACATGTAGCTACATGCTAACATTGGGGAAACCTCATATCTTGGTTGCTGATGTTAATTTCTCCCTGATTACAAAGCATGTCATGTTCGGTTGTGTTAGAAAGCTTTCACTGGTCATTAATATTGGCAGAAAGTGCCGCCTAACACAGTCATACAGTACATGCTACATGAAGCTACATGCTAATGTCAGAGAAACATGTAATCTTGTTGCAGAAGCTGATAATTTTTCCCCGAGTTTAGATCATAGTCGAGCTGGAACACGTGGCTTTATACATACATAGCTTTAACCGATTTTTCATAGTAGAAACTGCTGCTATTCTCTGTTAGCTGCTGCAATGACTGAGCAAAGATGCCAAGATATGGAGTGTTTCAGACAGAGGGTGAATAGCAGTGCTCCGGCACAGACAGTATGAGGAAATAAAGTGGTTTTCCGAACTCTAAAACACGTAAATGTGGTCTGGAAGAAACCCAAAATACATGTATCAACCTGAAAATGAGCATTATAGGTCCCCTTTAAACATCCTAGAATCCATCAGCAGCAAAACATTGGTTTTCTGTGCGCGAGTATTCAATCACCTACCCTGTACAGTGTGGACAGCTAATGTGGGAGATTTTTCGTCCTGAGCAGAAAGTCTGCCGTCTACTGAGCGCTTTCTCATACTGTGATTAAGTACAGCGCGCTCACCCTCAACCTGCGTCGCTTATGTTCACTTCACTTAGTCTCATCTTACTTTAACCAAAATGCCTTTTGACACGCAGCGGGAGCAGGCCTGAACTTGTTTTATTCAGCTGTGTGCTTTTCTTTGCTTGGATCAATAGTGATGGCAGAAGCAAGAGAGACAGTTTGAGCGGTCAACAAGAGGTAAACTTCTTACACAACAAGTAAAATTTCTTAAGCAGTGCTGCATTGAGGACTACTGCTGAAGGAGAAAGTGGTATTTCTGCATCTTTTTTTTTTTTTTTTTCACTGTTTGAGTGTTGAAAATTGAGAGCCTACAAAGAAGCCCTTCATCTGTGATCCTGAAGGACTGACTCAAAAACCTGATGTTTTCCATTGATGTTTTTGATTCCTCTGTAACTGCGCTGGCAAAAATATCAACATGATGTCATTGGGTCGACAAAGCCGGCAAAGAAATGAAATATTTAAGGCCTATAGAAACACTGTGACAGTGCTGAAGTGTTGAAGAGTGGATTTTTACATCCGCCGAGGAGGAAATGTTTTTGGTTGGGTTCGTTAGATTATCAGCATGATTACAGAAAAAGTACTGGCCTGATTTTTATGAAACTTGGTGGAAGGTTACAGTATAGGCCAGGGAAAAACCCATTAAATTTTGGAGCGGATCCTAATCACAGGGTGGATACACTAATTATTTTTCACTTTCGTTAACATTGCAAGATAGGGCATTTGGCCTTGGCGGAGGTCTGCGCTCTCTGAGAGCCCTTCTCAGTTAAAATGTTTTCAGTCCCAGTTCCCATTAGAAGGATTTTTATGTTCATTAAGTAACAGTCCAGATGAACAGCGTTCTACTTACCAGTAGAGGTACGGTTTGTCTTTATCCACATTGATGTTGTTGAGTGGATCCTGTCTGAACCAAGTGTTGA
>JAPZEB010000006.1:17777479-17788537 GCA_029783705.1 Chaetodon striatus
GTGAGGGAGAGGAAGGTGGGGGAAAAGGAACGTGATTTGGGGAGAAGGAAATGGCAGGGAACCAATGTGAAGGAAGGTGGACGGTGGAAGTATTAGGATGGAGGGAAGGAAGAAGAGGGGGAGGGTGATGAAGCAAGTGGGAGGAGAGAGGGAACAAAAAGAGAGAATGATTTAGTGAAGCATTTAACCTTTTGTCTGTAGGAGAGGTAAGCCTGGCGTCTGATGGATGCTGATTGTGGTTAGCAAAGCATTTCTTCTGCCGGGGGCCGCACATACTGCAACAAATAAATGTCCTTCATCTGTGCACACTCACACGTACACACACAACATCTCCTCTTCTGCTCTCTCTCTCTAATGTGAGGAGGAGCGCAGCACTCTCCACTGTGAACTACAATCACTCTCAAAATACAGCAGGCATAAAAATGGCCCCTCTGCTGACACGGATACACACATAACCACGCAAGCACACACAGATGCACACACAGGCACTGATGAATACACATTTCAGTCTCTGTCCTCTCAGATAGCATTAGTCAGAGGACATCATACTTTTAAAATCGAGTGCAAATGTCCTGTCTTTTAATGGCTGGTGGTGCACTATAATTACATGTGAAAGTACAGCCTTCATATCACTGTGCCTCACATACACACACACACACAATTGCACACTCGTGTACCACATGAACACAAGCATACCCACGCAGTTCATCCTCAGCATACTACACTATCCAGGAAATAGTAGCCATGGCAACCAACAAGCTAAGAGACCACCATTGAGGTTATTAAATCAGATGGAACAGAAACTTGTAATAGGTTTTGAGAAGCAACCAGACGAAAGATTGCGAGCAGGAATAGAGACGGAGAACCGGACTGTGACTATGGTCTTCGCACAAGCAGAGAGAATGAAAGTAATAGATAAGTCAAGTAGAGTCAGTGTGTTTCACAATGAGATGTAAAGGACAGAGTAGTCCCATGCTATCTGAGGAGAATGAGAGAATGAGTGGTGCCGTGTCCGTCCAGGGAATAACAGGGTCAGGGTCAATTTGTACCTGGTCAAAAAACCTTCAAACCAAAAAATACATACATATAACCAGAAATTCATTTAATGTTATTTGTCTGCGCACTCTCAGTTAATTATATCTTAATGAGATAACGACATTTTTTTGGCTCCAGCATCAACAACTGAGCCATCTCCTCCTCAGCAATGACTCTCCAATTGGAGAATTGGTGCCATCAGCTGTTTAGCTCGATGTGCTCAACTCACAGAACGTTGTAGTTGGAAAAGCACATTAACAGAGTGGCCTCTAGCTCAGCGAGCAGAGTGTTGGCCCCACGTAGACTGAGTCCCTATCCCCCATTCTAGCTCCCCCTTTCCTGTCACCTGTGATGAGGGCAATAAAAGCCCAAAAAACAGTCTTAAAAAAAAGAAATGCACATTTGTTCCTATTTGTTTTTGCAGAATATTAATTTTTTTCGTTATAATTTGTGCTATATTAGGATGGAAGCTTGTCTATGGTCTTGCATAAAGGCGGGCAAGTCTTCTAACATGGCACATTTCATTGTATATCACAGTAACTGTAAATTTTGATACAGTAATTGTTCTGTTAATTCAATTAAGAAATATTTTAAAGGTCCAGTGTGTGGGATTTAGGGGGACATACTGGCAGAAATGGACTAAAATATTACATGTTCTCTTTAGTGTATAATCACCTGAAAATAAGAATCGTTGTGTTTTCGTTAAGTTAGAATGAGCTGTGTTTTTCTTTAACCGATATGTACTTATATATTGCTTCGTGTTTTTTTTCTACTGATACTTCCTGTTTACACTATTCCTCTGCTGCCATAATGTTGCAAATTTCTCCACTGTGGGACGAATGATGGATTATCTTATAATATCTCATCTTGTCTCTACATAGAGAGCAGGTCCTCATCCAGAGAGTCCGCCATGTTTCTACAGAAGCCCAGAACAGAGAAACCAAAGCCTGGCTCTAGATAGGACCATTCACATTTTCGCATCAGCCACCATTGTTAGCAAAGGCCAAAAAAAAAAAAGTACTTTTTACTGCAAAACTGCTTTATTCAGTGTTTTTACCGGTTTAAATCAGCAGGTCTACTTGTTTTGGAGAGGATAATTTGTCTCCAAAAAACCTCCTGAATGTCTGGTTTAGAAATAAGTTGAGCACACATTAAGTTATCAGAGAAAAAGGTGAGCACATATTAGCAGGTGCTGGGATTGTGGCCTGTCTTCAACAAGTAGAACAGTGTAGGAAAAACACAGATTTGTAAAGTGAAACTGTTTTATTCAATGTTTTTACTTGTTCACCTAGTCCATTTGTTTTGGAGACGAAGAGGCCTCTGCAGATAATTCAGCTCCTGGTTAAAACCTCTTGAACGACGAACAATGAAGGAATTACAACCAGGAGAAGTTTCAGCTGCTTGCAATCTGCAATCCTCACAACTAGATGTCACTAAATCCCCCTAAATCTTACACACTGCTTCTGTAAAATAACCGTACTGTCATTCATCGCATTTGATTATGTTCTTCTTTACTCCAAACTACAAAACAAAAAAACAGCTCTCTCACATGAGACAACACTTAAGCTCAAAACTAATGACTCAAAACAGTAAAACTAAAATTCCCTCAAAATGGAAACTTTAAGGTTCCTAACAGGGCTGGAAATTAGTCCCCGCTTTAAGCCAAATGCTGGTAAAATACGCCAGTGGCTGCTAGATTTGCTTAATTTACCAGCCAAAAACACAATATTAATCTATCGAGTGGTTGGTAGATTTGAGAATCCACAAGTCACAATGGCAGGTGGACATAAACTTAAGTTTCCAACCCTGTTCCTGACAACAATAATTTTAAGTGTTTCAGGTTTCTGTATTTATACCTTTATTCTCCTCCTGCCAAAATCATGTTACTTTGCAAAGTGGCTCGATTCACAAGATCACAAGATCATGTGAGAACATAGCCTGCCCCAAACAGAGAGATGGTATTGCCAAATCGCTATATACACGATATATAGTGTCATATTACCAAACCCTTGTCTTGCAGATGTTTGGATTTAATCAAAACCCAAACCCTGATGCATGCTGGAGTACGTGCATGAAAACAAAGGCAACAGAGGGCAAAGGAGGCTTCTTTGATAGGGCCATATATAATATTGACATAAAATGAAACATTAGCTGCAGCAATTATTAACAACACCGGCATTCATTACATGTTAGCCCATCGACAGACTTGGTCTCAGTCCCAGTGAAATCTTTAAGGCCTTGTAAGCTGCAGCTCTTTTCTCACGTAGAGTTTCATTAATGTCACCTTGTGATTAATCAGGTTTTAGACTTCTTCTACTCAAGTGTAAAATCTCCATATTCTTCTACCTGCTCCTGATCCCTTCCCTCTCTTCGGACAGACCAACTGGCTCTCGTTTCTCACTCTCATTCTGTCCCTTTCGCTTCCCTCTCTCTCTCTCTGTGAAGTGAATTGATCTAGTGCACTCTGCCAACGCACTAGCACAGATTAGAGAGGACCTCTGAACAAGGCATGGAATAAAAGGGGGAAGAATTAATTCATCCCACATCGAATTTTCCCCTCTCCTCTGAGGTTCCCAATTATAGAGCACGCTGGGGACTACTGCGTCCTACAACATCTATATAACCTGCCAGTCTGAAGGTGCTCAATACACCACGCAACCGAGGCTTAAGGGGAGACAGCCAGGACAGTCTTTGTAGGAACTTGCTCGCAGATACGCAACAACTTCAACACGGAAACACACATCCCCTGGGCATACCTACACATGTACAGCACAAGTATAATCGCTCTATGCTCACGCTTACCACGCGTGTACAGAACATCACAGTAAGATGAGAGGAATGATGCAAACGACGGCAACAAATTGGGTCTCGTGACCAACAATACAGAGGAATAGGAGGGCGACAAGCGCAGGAAAGACAGGGGGAGGAAAAGAAAGAGGTGTCCAGATAATTATTATCTCTCCTCCACCAGAAGCAACATCTGGAGAGGCAACTAAAGCCTGGGTGACACTGCCAAGAGCCTCCTGGACCACGAACATCAGGTGACTTAAAGGACAGTCAGACACAGGCAGGGTGTGGGAGAAAATATTCTTCAATATAAAAACGTTCACATTAAATGTATGTTCTCCAACTTCATGTGGCATCAATAAAAATGATAGATGCTTGAGCATTTCCGCGCCGATTATTCGCTCGAGTAGGGCTTTTAATTGATGTATAAATAAACATGCTGACGAGATGGCAACAAGGTTGATCACGAGCAGCTTGAGCACACTTGAGCGCACTCAAGCGCCATCATCGTCGCCACTGTGCACACGGACAAAAGATTGCTAATTAGTTTTATGAGGGAACATGCTTGTTTTGCATAAACACTCGTAACCTCCGATCTCTTCCTTCACCCGACCCTGCGCGTCCACAATGTCAGCTCCCGCCCCTCGTCTTTGCGTCAGAAACCTACTGGGAAAACTTCTCACAAAGGGACGAGTAATCACATCAATGAGCACGCACAAGGGGCCTTTACTACCCCAACACGTACCCATAAACAGGGACCCACATTATGCCACTCGCCTTAGGATAAAGGGGCTTGGCAGTGCCACCCCCTCTCTCCTCTGAGGCGATGTCAGCACTGACCTCACTGTCTTCTTGGCAACTAGTCGAAGACGTTTGCTTTGGCAGCACTGTGACAATGATTGCTCCCAAAGTGCTGCTCATGTCTGTATGTTCCATTCACAAAATGAAAAAAAAAAAAATGGAAGGAAATGAGCGGGTGAGTCAAAGAACCAGTCGTCAAGCAGTTGCTAAGGAAGTGACAACCTCTTTCCCACGGTCGATGTTCCACTACACATTTGACAGGTACGCACTCAAAGCTTGAATGTGCCTGTGTTAATACATATATGTGTGTCTGCATTTTATATGCCTCCTGTATATAGAATATAAACACTGTGCTCACAGTGGAAATAAACAAAACACATTCAAGGCTGCATAATACTGAAATATATTATTCTCCCTGTATTATGACTAGAGAGAAAACTTTATTTCTTGCTTCAGTACTGAGTGTGTCATGATTGACCTTGAAACACTTTCAGTAACAGTCTGAAATGTAAGAATATCTTCCACTGGATTTATCACTGATGACTAATCTACTCGTATTGTGAAGTAATAAGAAAGTATGTCTGTCTGCCAGACACCGCTCTTTCTCACTTTATTCACTAAACTGCAATTATTATTAAAGTTTTTTTTAACGTATTGAGTGCAAAGCATCAGTTCAGGTGCAGGTGCAGCACATGTGTTACCTTTATGCCCTGTGATTTCTAATTCTGGCCCGACGAGCTTTGCAGTGCTGCTCTCTCAGACCCTGAAGGAAGCTGGCACTCAGCTTGGCATCACTGGCTATGTCAAGGAGGTGGGAGGTTTGAGGAGAGTGGGGGGGTCAGTGCCAGGACCGTCTTCACACCACAAAGAGCTTATATGAGCAGGCACCTCGACCAGCCAAAACCAGCTCTCATAAGAGGTTGGTTAAACAAACACTCCCTCTGTCCATCTGACCCTTTCTCACCAGCCACACTGCTCAGAAACAGTCCTCAGTTGCTCCAATGGCAACGGGCCTTTTTCACTGAAGACGTTCTGACATGTCACGGTGGGAAAAGCACAGGTGGATACATATTTTAATTCATTAACGATGGCTGAATTCCATTTAGCTGCCTCAGTTTCAGGGTACTGCTGGCTCACTGTTTTACTGACATGGCTTACTGGAGCACTTCAGTAGAACAGAGCCGTTGTTATAGTAACACACCTGTGGCAAGTCAAAATGTTTGCTGCTGCTAATTTTAACAGGTCTTCATGCCTAAACATCGAAATAACATCAATTTTATTTCCTTCAAAAAAGAGCGTCTTGTAATCTTCCACCTCAACTGTGCTTAAACCTGCAATAACTGATTTATTTTGGCCACTTGGGGGCACGGAAAAAGCTGTGAACATATCATCACCTTTAAAGTTGACAGGGTAAACTTGTTAGCAAACATTTCCCCATTTGCACATCCAGCAGATTCAAGGAAACACCATCATTTATTTGAGTCGAGTTTGTTGCCAACCAAGAATGGAAGTCAAATATTTATCCTCTTTAAGCTCTGTTGGTGGTCTCTACTGACTCCTGTGGGAAATATCTGGCTCTTTAGTTGCTAAATGCTCCACTGTGGTCTCCATCTAGTTGCTGACTTTGTCTGTCTGCTGTTTGGTGCTAAGCAGGTAGTGTACAGTGGGTTCCTAAAGCTTCTTTGGCCAAAAATGATGTCATGAGAGAGTGAGAGTGAACAAAAACTGAAAGGACGGTGATTATTTGTAAGACCACAAGAGGTGGTCTGTCCCAAAAAAAACAAAAAAAAACCTCTGGTCATTTTCAGCATTGAACATAACAACCATTGCTGACATTTTTTTTGGTGAGGACAGTGGGAATGTTAAAGCAGAGCAATATATAGCCATGGAGACTTTATATTTTCACAAATACAGTGTGATATTCTTGACCCATCTGAGAGTAAAAGACAATAATAAAACTAATCAGAAATTTATAATTTATAATATCATTTATAATATCAGACATTTTGAGCAGCAATAGCACAACTATTACTCAAAACATGAACAACTACTAAGCTCTATTCATGAGTCCCAGTAAGCCTTGAGAGTGCAATAGTGAGCCTGCATGGACAATAACAGGACATGCAGTACACACGTACAGGTCTATTTTTCGAAACAAGGTTTTTTTTTCTCCGTTTTAAAAAAATATCCCGTCCATGTGAGCAATTTTTGAAAAAAATCTCTGTCCAAATGTAAACACAAAAACACAGAGTGAACACTGTCAAGAGCATGCCAAACCAACAGGTGGCGATATAACCCAGTGACACAAAGAAAGAGAAGATGTTGGCCAATCAGAAGCCATTATTAGCCATTATTATTATGATAAATGATAAAATGTGCAGCCTATGCTTCAGCGCCTGAATAGCGCGCAAGGGTGGACACACACAGAGACACACAAGTTGACACAAACAAGTTTTAACATGCAATTAAAAACAGAGCAAAGGCACAGAATTGCTTGCTGACTGGTGCAGAGAAATGCGCTGGTGACTGCTGACGTGGCTGCACAACAACTGACATATAGGGTTGGTCCTTTTCCCGTCTTTCCTCCTTTGCTAAGTTATTAACTTTGAAGTGTTTCATTATCTTTTAAATGCAGAAAAAAGTCTACCATAGACGCTGGCATAAATATGTCAAAATCCCATTAGCAAGGTAAGAACTAGCGTTATTTCGGCCATGTCGCCTCATTTGTTACGCCTCACAAAGGGGATAATGGCACACATCTGTTTTCCCTGTCTACGTGTCAACACTGAGAATTAATTTTCAGGCTGGACGGACTTTTTATAAAAAGTCCGTTTTGCATTGACCTAAAGTTAGCATATGGACAAAAGGTCAAAACACAGAAAAATCGCTTTTAAAAAATACCTGTATATGTGTAGACAAGGCCTGAGGCAGCTTAACAGAATTCAGCCGTCCTTCATTTTATCATTTATGACTGTGCTTTTCCTGCTACACATCAAAATAATACACTGAAACATTGGTTATTTTCAAAATGACAGTAAATTTTGACAGGCCAATGCTAAAATAAATATTTTACCATGGCGTTTTATCACTGGTTTTCTACAGTGTATGAGCTCACAGATATCAAAGTGATCCACCTGTTTATTTGTGGGTGTTTTTGTTTCTGTTGTCCTTTATTCAT
Organism: Chaetodon striatus; assembly: GCA_029783705.1. NCBI lineage: Eukaryota > Metazoa > Chordata > Actinopteri > Chaetodontiformes > Chaetodontidae > Chaetodon > Chaetodon striatus. The sequence continues at coordinate 17,785,281 of JAPZEB010000006.1, forward strand.
CCTGCTGGTTTTAACCTCATTAGTTTTATACTTTAAACACCACTTTCTCGCTTGTATTCTGAAAGGTGCTACATTAATTAAAATTATCATTATTTAATTGAAAACGATCTCTCACACACCAGCCACAGCCCATTATGTAGTGCTGTGATGGCACATCAAACGAGCCATTACGCTGGCTGATTACTACGACTGTCTGCTGAATATTGGATGACTCTCAAGGCCAAACCTGGCAAAAGAGGCACCTGTTGCTCATTACTGCTGTCAGAGATGACAGGTCAGAGAGGCGAGTGGACGGTCAATAGCCACCTCCTATGCCTCTGCACATTCAATTGAGCCTTTGGAGCTGGCATCATCAATATGCAACTTCAAAGCCCCTGAGAGAGAGCTGGAGAGGTGTGGGCATGTGTGTGTGTTTGTTTGCTGTGTGTGTGTGGCTCATTACTCATTTGTGTCCCCTGAGTGAGCCGCGGCCATTCAGTCCCTTTGTGCGCTGAGCGAGTGAGGAGACGAGAGGCCCATCTAGACATGAGATCACAGATTATACACTTAACGCTTCGCCAAGAGGGCTCGACGGAGCGCAGGAGAGCAAAATTGAAGGAGAGTGAGGAAAAAACAGGGAACAAGAGAGGGAGGTGAAAAGGGAGAAAAACAAACAAGAGAATGAACGTTGTGAAGTGCAGGAGGAAGCAGACTGGACAGAAGAGAAAATACTGATGAGAGAGAGTGTGTGCGTTTGAGAGAGCGAACAAGAGAGATGGAGCGAAAAAGACAATGAGGGCGAGACGGCGGCTGAATGCTATTGTGCTTTCTTATCAGGGTGGCAGAGCGATTTTATTGCCCAGAGCCTTACAATGTGCAGTGAAGGGTTTAGTGCTTCGATGATGACCATAGCAAATCTCTAAAAAGATATGGATTACACTGGGGCTAAACTGGCCACTAAACACTCAATAATCCACATTCTGTTTTCTGCATGACCTCATTTTTGGTAAACAGCATTGATAAGAGCAGCAGTTAATTCTATCACTGGCTCAGATTCATATTCAGGATAAACTTCTCCTAATCTTGGTTTTCCAAGGCTTTAGATTGAGGATCTATGTGGGATCAGTCTAGCCGCGGAAAATAATCAAATAATGATTTAGGTCATTTGTCATGCAAAACTGCCAAACATTTGCTGGTCCAGCTTCTTAAAAATGAGGATTTGCTACTTCTCATTTCGTTTCATGATGCAAATCTGAATGTCTTTGGGTTTTGGAGTGATGGTCCCAAAAACAAGCATTTTGAATATGTAATTTTGGATTTTACAGATTTTTAAATGCACAGATTTGAGCTATTCTTGGTTTTATATCACTGTTAACTGAATATTTTTGGATTTTGGTTGGACAAAACAAGTAATCTGAAGACATCATATTGGGCTCTGGGACTTCATGATCATGGGTGGATTATGAGACAATGGACCCCTGGGGACAGACGTGAGAAAAGGCAAGATACATTGCCTTTGTGGTGCTTCTTTTTTTGTTGTTGTTGTTTTAGTGTGTGGTTATTTTGTGTCCCCTTTGGATTGTTTTGTGTCTCTCTGTAGTCATTTTGTGTCTTTTGGTCGTTCTTTGTCTCTTTGTATTCCTTTGCATCCCTTTCACAGAATTATTTTGTCTTTTGTAGCTGTTTTTAGTCTCTACCTGGTCCTTTACATGCTAATTTTAGCGACATTTTGTAGGTGAAGGCTGGGGGGGCTCTGACACTTTGGGCCCCTGAGCCTGTGCCTGTGCCTGGTAGGCCCGTTCAGTAATCTATCTATGTTCATGATAGTTATTTTAATTGTTTTTTGTGTTTTTACATTGTAGAAACTAAATGATTAATTAAATAATCCTCCCAAAATTATCATTAGATAAATAGATAATAACAAAAAAGGATTAGTTGCAGCCCTAGGTTAGTTACTCTGGAAAACTGTTATGGATGTTAGCAGGAAAGAAAAAGCAGGAAAGCAGCAGAGAAGAGGAAATAAAATGCTGGGGATGAGGAGCTGCAGTGGAAAAGGGCAGCGTATGTGTCTGTCTCTGTCTCTGTGATTGTGATCAACTGTGACATGTTGACTGACTGTAGCCTCCAGACACAGAGGAAGGAGGAGGGGGGAGCCCCCTGGACTGCATTTCCCATGGGCCTTTATACCAGTGTCTGCACAGATGGCAGATGGGACGACACACAGCCCCCATTTATGAAACCCTTTTCAGTGCAGCAACGTCACCAACACAGTCAACACACACACACAGATGCACGCCAAGTCAGCAAAATAAACGCTATAAGCCGTGAGCGTATGGAATATCTGAGAGCTGTTATGCATGAAGTGAGGGGCTTTTACCTTGGACTTAACAGGGAGAGAGGAAGAGAGAGAAGGCAAGAAGTGAGCTGCAGAACTCACAGCAGAGCAGTTTTAGGAGGTACCAAGAAAAAAACAAGGTTTCAACACACACATCAGACACTGCAAAAATACATCAATGATTACGTAAATCCACACTGGGGATATAAGGGCGGTTAAGTCCAGCACAAGGAAGGCAGCTTTGTGTGTGTGTGTGTGTGGTGGTTAGGGCTGATAATAAAATGTCTTCATATCAAAACTTCATAAGGAATGTTTGATGTAGACCAAACATGCTTTCCATCACCATAAAAATTGCACAAGGACAGAAAGTAGCATAATGCACTATGGGAGAATACATACTGCATGCCAAGTTACATTATGGATGTGTAATGATTCAATTAGAGGAAATTCTAAATGCTCTGCTCGAATGTTTATAAATGTGTAATCTCATTATGCTGTCAAACAACATTACAGTCAGTTCTGTGAACTAGCTAGCTGTTTTGAGTTAAAACATTAACATAAAGTGACACAGGAACATGTCTTGAGTCAGACACACTATACAACAGTGATGATACAGATCTCCAACGGCAGTAAAGTCTCCTCAGTGACATGAAAGTGATTTGATTGTGCAAAATCTGACACTAAACAACAACAACAACTGTGCTGTTAAGATCTGCAGTCAGTCAACCATAAATAAAATGAGTGGTACGCTGCATTTGTACAGTTTGTCTAGATGATGCATAACATACCAAACTGGTTAGCATTTATTAGCATCGATCGCTCAGGCAGCAATAATGCCCGTCCACCACTTTGGTCCAGAATGAACTGACATCAAATTTGGCACAGTCGTTAATTGTCCCCAGAGGATGAATCCTACTGACTTTGCTGATCCCCTGATTTTTCA
>JAPZEB010000006.1:17799242-17810623 GCA_029783705.1 Chaetodon striatus
ATTCAGTTTGTTTAAATCTACAGTAAGATAGACAGCTCATTGTTACTTTACTTTCTATATTTAAGTATAATCTAATCAGCCCTCACCACCAAAAGTGTCATTTATCAGAAGACTAGACCAATTCACACTTATCTAGACAAAAAACAATGAGTATAATTATCACAAGCTTAATTAAAAAAATAGCTAAGATTGATAAAAATCGAAATCCCTGCGACTGAAAATGAAAGCCATAAAGGGGTGTGAATGTTTGCTTTAACAGTGATTTAAATGTATAGCTCTGCAGCTGGCGATGACCACACATTTTTCATGTGAAATCCATGTTTAATTCATAATATCCACTCTTGCAGCAGACCACTGCAATTTATTTATAACAGATTTCTGACGTCTGATGGAGATCTCTGCGTCAGTGCAAACTAAATTGTAACAGCACTACTGGAAAAGACCGTGTAACACTCCTTGCATGTCAAAGAGGTTAAAAAATGCAATGCAGTACATTTATATGACAACTAAGAGCGTCAAAAAGCCATCAGAGCCACTGCGCTACTCAGCCCTATGATTCATTTCTGTCACCGTCTTCAGAAATGACAAATAAGCAAGAATCTTGAAAAATAAAAAATAGTGACAGAGTTTCTTTTGTCATCTCCGTTGGTCTTACTCCTTCAGTCTATGTCCACACTTACAAAAGCATGGCTACAGTACGGCAGACATAACAGCAAATAGTCTCCATCCAGGCTCTCTTAGCTCAAAATGTGTTAAAGATGAGTGGAAGGAGAAAGTGAGTGGAGAAAGGGAAGCAGAGAGGAATGGCACTGCAGACAGCTCCATTACCTCCTCACAATAGGGATCATCCACATTCATCCACCAGCCGCTTCACCCAACCAGGGATTCGGGGAGCAAGGGACAAGATTACACCGAGGGGTTAGGGAGATGGATGTGCTTAGAGGAGATAAAGAATGGAGAGACAAAGGAAGCGACAGGGAAGTAACAAAAGGTGTCGTTAAGCAAGCATGGGACATTTTTTTCTGTGTTCCCCCCAATTCCCAGAAGGTGCCCTCACCCAAAATCTGTCGTGGCTTATCCTCAGAAAAAAAATCCCAGCATCTGGAAATAGCAGCTAACGAGGGATGAGGAGGAATTTAGAGAAGCGGAGTAGAATTCAAGAGCTGTAAGACGTGGATGGGTCTAACGGTTTAGCCTGGGTGCTTAACACCTCATACTTTCACACACAAATCAGACTTAAACACAAATGGTGTTGTGATTTAAGCCAAAAAAATTATAATGAAACCAGGAAGAATCAGCATTACACCTTAAAAAGAGTCATCTGGCTCTGAAGCAGATCATTAGAGAGAGAGTCTTGCTGGTAAGAGGATTTTGGAGCTACAGGGTTTAAGGGACATTTAAGGGACAACTTAACATTTAGATTTTTAATTGGTTATTTTTCATCCCTCAGATGTTTGTCACAGAGTGGGAATGCTTTCTAGATCTGTCCAGCATGCCTCAGAGCGTGGACGCTATAACTGCAGCCCTGGCTTTCACAGAGGGACGCTAGCCATGCTAACAAGCCAGCAGAGGCTAATCCCACAGTACGACAAGTGACTGATGGTGAAAAATGGCCAATTAAAACTCAAAATGTCAAGGTATCTCTAACAGGCTTTGTGCTTTATGTAAAAAAGTGTGCAAGCACTCCCGTTTACTCAGGTCCACCGGGACTCCTACTGTATTTCACTCCTCTATCACTAGGAGCAAAGGAGAGGGGAGAGCAGTGATACACACAGCGTGATGAGGCTCCACAGGGGGGCCGGAACTCATCAGACCCCCACAGAACGCCATACAGCCGGACCTATGGTATATTCAAGAAGAGAAGAGCACCTGAAGGACAATCACAGGCTTTCCAATTTTCCCCTGTGAAACTTTCTCAATCCTTCTCATCATTTCTCTCCCTTTAGTTTACCATCTTTCTCCCTCTATCACGCTCTCTACAGTTAAGACGAGCATCCCTCTCTCGCGGGGGTCAGGACAACCCAGCTGTGTGATAGATACCGAAGTCATTCATGACCTTGCAGAGGAAGCCACACCCTCAGTCCTCCAACTCTCCGACAGCACCTATGTGCGTATACGTGTGTGTGTGTGTGTGTGTGTGTGTGTGTGTGTGTGAGGGAGAAACAGGCATGAAGTGTTTGTATTCGTGCAGTTAAAGAGGCAGCCCATATAAAAACCTTTTCCACTTGTTATTTTATTCCTTGGGTCAGCACCAACACGGTTGTTACCGTTAGCTAATGTTGCTCACTGGCTGTAGCCCCCAGGCACGAACTGACTAAGCTTCCCAGCAGCATTACGGCAGCTAATCTTCCCCAAAAATAACCCCCAACAGCATCTCGCAGGGGCCTGCTAAACACTTTGTGAAGACTACCAAAATGTGCATCCTCTTTTTGAGATATTTTTTGTCTTGAAATTTCAGGCTTTCTCCAAACACTTCTCTTCTCTTTGCTGCAGCGTTAGCCTGAGGCTAAGGTTCCTTTCCCTTCATGAAGACAGGATACACCAGCACTGATGCTGCACAGAAACTAATTCAGAATTCAGTTAAAATATAACTACAGCATATTACATTTACAGCAGAAACGATTAGCTGATTGATGTGTTCACTGACAGTAAAGTAATTTCCAATTATCTTCATAATCGGTTTATTATTTCAGCAGTTTTTCCAAACAAAAATCTCAAAGAAATATCCATAGTTCAAGCTATTCCCAAGCTTTTCTTTCTCTTATGTGACAGTCAGTGAATATCATTGTGTTTCAGCATGTTGGTTGGATATTTGACGCTGTCAGGTTTTAGGAAATTGTGATGGACACTATTAATTATTGCAATTTCTACCATTTTATAAACGATATATCAAGACTGTAGTTGGCAGCTTAATCAATGATGACAACAGCTGGTAGTTGCAGCCTAATAACATGGTTTTCTGACTTTGTTTCGCCTTTTATCTGTTGTTTTTCCACTTTAATTAAGATTACACAAGAGCTGTTCAAAGGCTATTCATGTGCACACAATAAAAGATAAAGATATTACTACAAAAATTATAGTATGGTCAAGTGAGACCACAGCTAAGCTCACTGGCAATCTCGACTGGCCTCTGCACTATTTTACGCTGTCCGCTACTGAATCAGAGCTCTGTGAAAATCAGTTGAGTCACTTTACAGCAAAAGGCAACGCTGCCTGGGACAAAAACCAGGAAGAAGGGCCCTGCAGCTCCAACACAAAGAGAACAAAGGCAAAAGGTCACAGAGGCAGAAAACTCTCTTCAACTGTTCATCAAATGCACAAAAAAAACAAATGATGATGACACAAGCAACGTCCTTTTGCTTAATGGCAGTAAGTTTCATAAACACTGCAAGGCTAGTGTGACATAGAGCCTGTCATCTTGACCATGGTCTCATTAATCGATGGTAACAATACAAAATCACCACCACAGCTCATCTGAAAATAAAACAGTGATGCTGTATATAGCACATTTAATGACATGCTAAAGAGGACGACAATCATTGCTCCATAGCTGAAAACCCTTTGAAAAAACTTTATAAAACTGCTAATTTCAAATAAACGTCTTTTGTATTCATGTAAAAGTCCTTCAAAATTAATTTTCTTCACACACTGGCGAGGCCACGCTTTATTTATTGCACTGTTCAAGTCTATTAGTGGGATTTTTGTTATGAGAGTCATCTGCCATGGCTGTGCGAGCACACGGTGACGCATTGTTATTCCTCTGCATGGCCATGCAAGCAGATTACAGTGCTGCAGGGAAATAGTTAGCCTCTGCCCTGAGTGTGCAGCCACAGGGCAAACTCTGGAAAACAGTTCAACTGAATTTTGAACTGGTGGTTCACAGCGCCTCGGGGCAAAATAACATGTCACATAATAAGGTTTGAAATTGGGTGACCTATTCCTTTAGAGATCTATGCGGTATAAATCAGCATGCCAGTGTCACTGCACTCCAGACAGAGAGTCAAGCAGTGTTTAACACATTATAACACACAGAAACACTGCTTTTTTCTCATACTGACCTAATTTTTTCTTCTATACTTCTCTTCATCTTCATTTTACTTTTTTGTTTGGTGGTAAAAGAGGAGCATCAATGGGTTGCTACTGTATGTGTGCAAATGATCGTGCCGCTGTATGTCTGTGTTTGTCTGCATTCGTGTCTGAATGTCAACATAAGAACATCTGAGTTAGTGAATGTGTATTTTTTGGGTCTGTGTGTGTGTGTGTGTGTGTGTTGGACTCTGCATGTTGTGCTGACTCTGACTCTGCTGGCTGTGGACTTGCTATCAGGTGACCTTGGTGATTGTGGAGTGTGTGGACAAGAATAATGAGACGTTTGCTAACAGAGACTCAGTGGGACCACTAAAGGGGCTCAGGTGGGGATTGACACTGCCAGAAGATATTGCATCCAAGCAGGAAGGAAGGTGAAAGAGAGAAAGAAAAGCCAAAAACGGGCACGGAGATCAAGAGTGAGCCAGAGTGTGTCACCAATCTTTTTCTATGCCAGACAAACACTCCATTTTGATCCCAAAAAAAGCATTACAACTAGATAAAGCTGTCTATAAATAAGCACAGCTGGTGCCGTACTTAGGCAAGACTGACAGTACTGCCTGAAGATGCATTTGAAATATACCTCTGAATTCTTCAAGTACAGATATGACGGTACAGTTCAGAAAGATCACATGTCAACCCTCTTCCTTCTGTCAACAAACATTCCTCCTCACCTGGCCTCCTCCAACATCCAGCATCACAACATGTCAGAGAAAATAACCACAGCCTGGGGTACTAGAGGCTGACCATTAACTCCAAATATGAGGTTTCACTCCCAGAACCACCAATGTGGGGAGCCAAAAAAGAAAGCACTGACCTCTAAAGGGATGACACAACCAGTAAAAGGGTCGTCACCAAAGTATCCTGTCTTGTAGACTGGCATGAGTTATAGTGGTCCCCAACCTTTTGGGCCGATGACCGCACAGAAAAATGTCTGAAACATCCATTTACAAACTCTCACACAACCCAGTCACATGCTCAGTGCTTCCAAAACATGCATTTAAAGAGTAATATTTAGAAAAACGTTGGCATAAATCTAAGATATCTCATCTTATATTGCGATATCAATGTGGATATATTGCCCAATCCTACTTGTGACGAGAGCTGCAATGATTAGTCGACAAAGCAATTAGCCGATCCACAGAAAAATAATCACCAACTATTTTGAAAATAAATTGTTAAAAAAGATTCCTGCAAAAAATAGCCCGTCAAATATGGAGATGTCCCTATTTTCACATTTTTATAGCATATTAAAGTGAATATTTTGGGGTTTGGGACTAAAAAACAAGACATTTTAACGCATCACCTTGGATTTAAGAGACTTGGGTGGCATTTTCAGACCAAACAATTAATCGATGAAACAAGAAAATAATCAGCAGATTAAACAATAATGAAACTTATCATTAGTTGCAGCCCTGCTTGTGACCCATCATCACCAGTTTAATATGGGTTATGACTAAGGTTGCAGAGACAGTAGGACTTTCAAGACATGATAACCTTCTCAGAAAAAGTCACAGTTCCACAGTATTATGATATATGGGTACATTACTATCATTATTATTATCATTAGTTAGAATTACCTTAAAAGGAATTACACCAAAAGGGTTTCTCTTGGTCTAACAAACACTTTATTATAACGGAAAAGAAAGACTAAAATAAAGGCGAGATCTTCCATCTCATCTTGATTTTTCATCTATTCTTGCTATAGATAAGCAAATGTACACGGTTGATTAGGTCAATGTTCATATCGCAGTACACCTTTAAACCGTTATGCCGCTCTAACCCTAGTTATGACCAACTTGATCGAGAGGAGGTTTTGTTGCCCTGTTTCATCTGGCTAATTTCAAGGGACCTAAAAATGTCAAAATATTCAGCAATTTTGAGGTAAAAAGCAAAAATTATAGGAACATCTGACGAAACAAGCGTTCATCAGCTTCCCTGTTTTGCTGACCATATACTGACCCCCCAGATTTATTGTCTACTCTACCAAAAAGGCCTGATGTACATACTTAAATGCACAGACAGGTGGCAAATTAAAGGGAAAACTGACTAAATGAAAGGAACAACATAACAAATGCAGTTGCTTCCGTGGTGGACTTCCTGAATGGTTTGACGAGTATGAAAATTATGTGAATCATATGCTCTTTCCTTCATAGCCACTGGAGCTCAACTCAGCTGAATGCTTGTGGGAGATTTTAGAGTGACGTGTCCAACACGCTTTCCACACAAAATCAGGGAATATTTTTGGGAACTTGGTGAGAAAATGGAGTTCATTCCTCTAGAAGAGATCCCCTGACTCTGAGGTGTTATTGTCTCATGCTGGTCCATCGCTTTAAACCACCAATCATACATAAACCAAGCTCATTCACTGATGATCCCACTCAAATCTAGCTGTACTACTGTGCATCTTTTTCAGATATTCAGTGCTGTTTGGTCTGTTGTTCCTGTTCAGTAGTAAGTCATGATGATATTCACTCGTAATAGAAGATGGTGAGACAAACAGACAAAGAAAGAACGTGAGAGATAGAAACGCTGTGGCAGAGTACTGCGAGTCCGGAAGTGGAAAGCAACACCAGGTGGTCGAGCGTCTGGAGGCAGGCAGTCAAAGAGCAGTGTTGCCTTGACAACTGTGATGCCTTGATGATAATAGCTAAGCACCTCGCTACCAGCAGCCCACACACATAATGTAAGTGTTTCTATATGTGTGCGCTGCATGTACTGCATCTGCACATTTGTTTTATCTAAAAACACTATCATTACGTAGTTTGAAATCACAGCATGCCCTATGATACTGGCTGCATGTGCAGCAGTGCTCTGTGGTTTGCCACTGTATCAGCATCAGTGCAGCCAGCATTCTGGCCTCACTTGATTATTATTGTCTTCTCTCCCCTTTTCTTCGCTTTCTTTCCAGAGACAGTACAGTTCATCACTCGCCGAAAGGCCAGCACCACGCCGCACAGAAGAGGGAGCATATCTGATCCAGCCGACAAGCCATCTGTTCACCCAAGCCGCAGTGGGATCTGATCAATACAGCCACGGTGGACGGTGAATGTGGCTGCTGTGGTCTCCCACATTGACTGGAATAATGGATCAGCTTTTGGGTCACAGTGGACTCATTGTACCAGCAGCATGACCACTGAGGTTCCTGCCTCCACACCTCTTTGTTTCAACTCTTTTAATTAAGGAGCTGGGCAACAGAATTCCCTAACAGGCTTAGCTATTGGCAGCCTCGCAACCACAACTGATTGTTCAATTCAGGATTTAGCAAGTAAGGCTTTGTATGGACAACACATAGCGCTTTAATTTGTCAGGGTGTTGGGCCTTTGTGTGTTAATGCATCAGACCAACATCCACAAATAAAGTGTGTGCCTAAACGCAGGTATTTATGCAAAACGGGGTACATTTCAGTTGAACGCTCTGATGAGCTTTCACTGATCTGATGTGGACCAATCCAGAGTCCTTTCCTCTTCCGCTGCATCAGCTGGTGATTTCTGAGCACATAGCCACTGCAGCATCCTACCACCTCATCCTCCTCCACTCTCTCTCTTCTCCTCCCCCACCCTCCCTCAACCCCCTCTCCTCCTCCTCCTCCTCCTCCTCCTCCTCCTCCTCCTCTCCACCTGCTTTTAAATGCATGGCGCTGCCCTGCCAGGCCAGTCTATGCAGGCAGCATCTCTCCTCTCAGCCCCTCCAGAGTGAAGGAGGAGGCCGTGGAACAGGATGGATGGTTATCAGCCTGTGCAGCCAGGGGGGGTTGTAGGGGAAGGAGACAAGGTCGGAGTGAGCCAGCAAAGCCCCCCTGCTCTTCCGTGTAGTACCAATAATCGATTGGGAGATGAGAGGCGACCTGAATCCGGACGGCTCACCAGTCTGACTGAGAGAAAAATGGTTTAGCCCAGCTGTAGGCTGTCCTGCTCCAAGCATCCAGAGAGTAAATAGGCCACTGGCTACATGAAAACCCCTGAAATAGTCAACCACCACAAACACTGCACTGGAATCAGGTTATAAATTATGTCTACATTATTCTACTTCTTCCTCAAAAGAGAATGAATAATGATCAGAGCCCCCCTCTTCATGGCAGATATGTAATATCATGCAGTACACGCCATCGCCTGATGCATGGAGGAGGGAAAACAGCCTGGCAGCATCCAACACACACACGTCCTATATCCTCCAAACGCATTAGTCTCCCAGACCAACGTCTGCTGTACATTTTGCTCATCTGTTTCGTAACGGGAAACACCAGTCATGTCAAAAAGCCCCAGCTGGATTAAATCCTCTCATGTGTAGGGTAGGCCCAGCATCGCTGATACAACCTCCGATGGAGGGGTAAAGATGGAAAGGGGGGGAGGTGGCAACGTATATCAGATCCATAAATAAAATGATCGCAGTTGGAAGCACAGCAATATAAAGCACTGACCGTTTCACAGCTACCTATACATCACTCCTTTGCGCACAGGATGCAGGGCCCTGCCTTCAACAATAGGCCTATGCATAATTTTGAGCCATTCTCATACACACACATATGTCGATGGATAGCATAATGCTAGTCGGCCTTTGTCCGTGCTGGATTGATTTTGTTTAAGTGCTCGACAGACGTGCATTCCCGCATGGTTTCGCTCTTTAGGAAAACCAAATAATTCCGTTTGGGTTTCGGTGTTGTGCGCAACATTGTAACCAGTCGCCGTTTGCTACAACCTGCCTATGCATCACTTCAGGGTACATATCGGGGTCAGGAGAATAGCCTGCATACACTCACCCTCTCCACTACAGCTTGAGTGCAAATGTGTTTTCCTTGGTACACCGCAAACGGGTCATTTAGTCAACAATGGCTGGTGATTTGACTACACTCCATGCCTTGGTGGGGTCACATGCTTCATTCAGCTCCTCTAGGCTTTACAATAATACAGCTTCAGCCTATTTATCCTGCAACACAACAGCCCCATGTAGGCTATGCTTCCCTTTTTATCTGCAGAAAAGACAAAACCCCACATCCATCCTCCGAACAAACAAATGACATCATCCCCTGAAAGCCACACAACCATGGGAGTGAAGCATCGTAAATAAAACATAGCGGGTTAGGACACAGTGATTCTGCTGTGGTCTATGGCTGCCTTTCTGTGTTTTCTAACAGTTTGATCCTGTTTCCACTCACCAGGTTCAGCACCGTCTCCACGATGTCCCTGTTGCTAACCTCCCCGACCTGGATCAGGCCCACCAGCACGGCGAATTTCATCTGGATATTCCTGATCGGGACAGCGGGGTTGATCACCCCGGCCGGGAGGACCATAGAGCCGGCTGAAGACACCATCCTTTCCCCGGTGGCGCCGGAGCCAGCGCCCGCGGCGACCTGCTGCTGCTGCTGCTGCGGCGGCGGCGGCTGCTGCTGCTGCACGGAGGAGCCCGGCGGAGGATGGGAGTCTCGGTCTGTGTCCGTGAGCGAAGAAGCAGAGCCCGGTGGTGCTGAAACCGGCTTCTCGCTCGACATTTCCCCTTGGAAACAGGGAGGAGAGGAGCGGTCGCCGCTGTCTCTCACACCTGCTCTACAAGCTCGAGCGTCTGCTGCTGCACAAAAACCATCCACTGCGCAGGAAAAACAAGGGAGAGCGGCGTTTGAAAAACCCTCTGAATTCACCCTATCCTCCTGAAAATGTGTAGGGATTCATAGGGCTGGAAAAAAAAGGGATGGAGGTTTGACAGAATGGTAGCCTACGCTTCTTTCTCTCCCCTCTCTCTGTCTCTCTCTCATTGGCAGGTTGCAGTCAGTGCGGTCGTCGAGGAGAGAACGCCATGTTGACGCCCCCTGTCTGCGGCAGCGCGCTCTAGCCGCGCATGCGCACTCGGGAACTTTCTGGTAGGCTGCTGAAGCAGAATAACATGGAGCCATCCATGCATGGGTTCATAGACTGTATACAGTCTATGTTTCCTACAGAGCACAGCACCACCTAAACAACAGTTTTTTTTTGTTTTGTTTTTTTTATTGTTTTTATTAAGTGTGTTTTTAATATTTAATGTCTCTGGGAGGACATGTGGGATAGTGTAGGGGAGCTAAATATAGAGGCTGAAAAAGAAAGAGCAGCAACTAATACTGGTGGGCATATTGTGGGTGCAGTTCAGGGGCAATTCAGATTGAGTTCAAGCAGTTTAGGGAGTCTGGCTTCCAGACGGAGGCTGTTTATATATTCAGAAGCCATCCATCTGTCCCACTTATTGCTGTCCCTGGTTTAACTCTGGTACCTTTGTTTCCTCATTAAGCATCACAGCATTGCTCTCCTGACACTCATCTCGTCTTGTATCGTTTTCTCACCTCTCCTCCTCTTTTTCCAGTGTCCTCACCTCTCTTCTCCTTCCCTGCAATTATTTTCACTTTTCGCACACACCTTCTTACCTCACCACTTCTCTACTTCTTCTTCTTCTTCTTCCTAGTGCCCTCTGTTTTGCAAAGCAATATTTCAATTTCTTACAAGCCCTAATGCGGAATATATTACCATAAAACTATGCGGTATGTCTTTTAATGGCACGAATACGGAGTTGCACTCTTATTGCTTCTATTTGCACAATTTGATTTGTTTCCTTCGGGCTTAAAATCAGCAGCACACATGCACATACAGTACACTGAAGTATCTATGATTACAATTAGCTTCAGTCCTGCATGCTCAACTGTGTCTGGATGGTTTTCTTTAAATCATTTTAATGCCATGCTCTCATCTGAGACTCTTTGACTCACAGGTCTAGCCGGTCTTTCTCACACACACATACTCACTCTCACACCCACAGTATCCCATGGTGGTTGCATAGACCGTGGCTACGGGTTCACTACCTGTATGTGTACATAAGCCTGTTTCACACTCCAGTGTGTTCCTCCAACAGGACACATCTGCTGGGTACGATTCCCATTAGCAAAGCGACCACAGAGTCTGAGTGTATGTTCATATAGGCAGTGACGCCAGTCTCTTTGATGTCTCGCTCCCAGTTTTTCATGAGATGCTGACCGTTGACAGGGGTGACAAGGTGGGGGTGATGCGGGAGTGACATACTCTGCCTGTGTGAGTGTGTTTCACAATTGGCGCACGTGCACGTTCACACGTGAGATCATTAGAGGATCTTACAGATGAGCAGAGGCCATCTCGGTTTCTTTTCCCCCCACAACCCAATCTTAGGCACAAAGGAAATGAAGGAGACAATCACACACACATACACTCTCTGTCAAACACACACACTTGCACACAACGCTTGCATCTGTTACACACTTCCCTCACACTCAGAGAAGCAATTTCTCAAGCTAACACATGCTA
>JAPZEB010000006.1:17813844-17828040 GCA_029783705.1 Chaetodon striatus
AGTGTAGACTATGTCATAGTTCTTTATTTTCATTATCCAAATGGCGAGAGACATCAGTTTGTAGTAACACTCCCTTTGGTCTGGGAGGCTGTCACCAGGGATGAAGGAGGCGGTTCTTTGACAGGGGTCATGATCTGGGATCAAGGACTCTGCTCTTTGACTGTGCTGGAACGCAGCGCTCCTGAACTGTGGTAGCGGCCATGAATAACCCAGCTGAGATGAAACAGGGACTTCAGTTTGATGGAAACGCTTATGTACAGTATGTGGCCCTGACGGCTATCGGGTTTGCAAGGCCAGCTCAGAAAATGTGTACACCAGAGAGAACAGTGAACAGTGTACAAACACATCTGCTTGTTAGCAGCATCTGAACTTTTGTTGTCAGTATACGTGACAGTGATCGAGTACGGCTCAATCTCTCCAGCCCCATGGACCCTCAACCCCCTGGTGAGTCAATTATTATGCAGCCTAGCATTGTTTAAACCCTCAGAACTTTATTAAAAATTCTACTCGAGATCTCAAGATTTCCAAAGATATCAAATCTGTCAAGTTGAATTACTGCATAACCAGATGCACAACACAACCAGAATTTACTATGTGATGGCTTTAAATTCAAAGCATAGTGAGTTTAGACATTTCACTCAGTGCACAAGTGATACAGCTTCAGAAGCTGTGAGATCAAATCATACCTTACCATAATGTGCTCTATATTTAAAGCTATGTATAGGTGAAATCATTGAATGAGATCACATCCAATTAGGTCCCTGCAGACAGACAGTGTTAGCAACTAGCTGGTAAACATAGCGGAGCATTTAACAGCTAAAGAGCCAGATTTTTCCCTCAGGAGTTAGCAGAGACAGAGCTAAAAGACAATCAATATTGGACTTTATTTATCAGGTGCCCAGACAAACAACTCCAAATAAATGATCCTGCTGTTCTGTAACTGCTAAATGTGTATATAAGGAACAGTTTTTCGACAGGTTTGTCATATAAACTTAAAAGGTGATGATATGACGGTGTGTTCACAGCTCGTTTCCAAACTGCTAAAAACAATCAGCTATTACAGGTTTAAATTTAATATAAAAGTGCAAAGCCGTGGCAGTCTAAAAATGGCAGTAACGGAATTAAAGGCCATTTTATAAGTAACACACATAACACTAAATGCTTCCTCAGAGTAATATGGCTCCATCTGTCTTAAATATAAAAATAGTATTAGTTTGGTAAAACTTGAAAGGTAAACACCACATTGTGATATTTGTTGTGGTTTGTTTACATGATATTTTAACTAGGTGCACAAAGTAAAATCATGCAAACTTCATTAAAATACCAAAATATCACTAAATCACTCTCAAAAACTTATATCTTAAAATACCCCTGAGTCACCACTGCCAGCCTACAAGCGATCACACTAAATAGAGCCATGACAAATTACGCTTATTACAACTACTGTGCATTTGAGACAAAGCAACCAAGCCACCAGTCCAGGGGTGGGCAACCTTTACAATCAACAGAGCCATTTTTGGCCAAAAAATAAAAAAAAAAAATCTGTCTGGAGCCGCAAAACATATCTGAGCCTTATAATGTCAATAACTCAGCCTATTAAATCTTAATTAGCCTAGAAACATTACTAATAGGTCTACATGAGCGTTCATTGACATGTGTCACTACAAGGTGGCAACTCTGCAGTGACCTATTTAGAATAATTTGGTACTTAAACTTTGCAGCATTGGCGGTGAAAGCAAACAAATCTATTCTCTATTTTTCTCCTTTTGTTTTATGGATTTGGAGTCCATAACTAGAGTAGCTAGCAAAACTTAAGACAAGCTTCTGCTGTTTAGGTTCAGAAAAAAAATTAAATTTATAGGAAAAGATGTAAGGCCATACAATTCGAAAATTAAAAGGTTAAAACAAACAAACAAACATGATTAATTTCCATATTATTTTTGTAAAAGCCACAGGGAGCCACTGCAGAGGGCCTAAGACCCACACGCGGCTCTGGAGCCTCAGGTTGCCTGCGCCAGAGTAAATGTTGGCATTGTATGTTTCTGCAAACCATGAATATGATAAATTTGTATGTTTGATAAGTAGGGGATGTGTTTACATTTCTTTACATTTCAGTTCATTTCAATTTTATGTTGTGATAGTGCTGTGGATAACACATGGTTAGGTTAGACACCAAAAACATTTGGGTAAGGTTAGGAAAACATCATGTTTTGGTTTAAAATGCCGTAAAACTTCTATTAAAAGCCCAGTCCCAATTAAACGTCCAGTCCCTTTTACTTTTTTTGATTGTATTTGCCGATCTTTGCTGAGCAACAGTTTTGTTTGAAAGGAATTAAAGGCCTGTCCCAAATATAGGCTCACTAATTTCATTGATTTAAGCAAATAATGCCCCCCGCTATTAATTAAAGTTTTACGGTACCCAGTTTGGTCACCATAAACATGGCTGAAAATGTCCTAATGTATTGCTCTTAAATGAATTACAGCTTACAAAATGTATGAAACATACAAATGTGACATATCTGTGGTTGGCAGAAACGTGCAATGCCAACATTATATTCTGGAGACTGGGCTGCTCACGGAGCTAAGCATCCAATTTTCTCAAAAATAATTACCTGGCAATCTCTGAAAAACACTGAGGGTCATTTAACATGACTTAATACTGTATTGAAGGTATTTTCAGGATCCTTAAACACTCCATCTGAATGAAAAAATAATAGATTTTAAACCTGCGTCTTAAATTGCACCTTTTTTTTAAAAATGTGAACAAAGACGGTAGTTAGGAATGACATATATGCCTGGCCAATTTGTACAGCTTGAACCAAAATTAAAACCTATTTTTGCGAAAAGTGAAAGGAATTATGTCTTTTCTGGCTATGTGAATCCAATTTATTTTTTCGTGCAAGAGACTGAATAGTTTTTCATCCATGGGTTACAGGAGTCTGAGGATACTTAAAATACCTTCAGAAAAGCAGTAAGTATTATAAAACGACCTTCTGGGTTTTTCAAAGATAGCTGGGTATTATTTCCCTGTAAATCGCTTGCTTAGCTCTGTGACTCAAATAATAGTGATACATAAGAGGGACAAACTCTGCTCTTAAGCACTCCCACTAATGAGCTAAAGTGTTTTCAGGTGAGGCACGGGGGCCAATGAGCCTGAGAAAAGGGCTCCAGTTTTGTTGCAACATGCAATAGACCTTTCTCGCGGCATATTGACTTGTCAAAAAAAAAGATGTAACATGAACCATGGCTGAATTTCTATTAGCTATTCTTGTTCCAGGGTCCTCGTATTGTGCACGCTGGATTACTGATGTGGTTCACCTAAAAGGAGTGGAGCCATCACTGATGTTATTAGTTGCACTTGTGCTTTTAGTGCCATAACGAGTAAAAATCTGCCCTTTCTGCGGTGAAAAAGGGCTCCATCAAGTGCTGTGGCAAATCAGTTATGTTATGCACTGCAGCAAAGCAATTACTTATGCAGTACAGTGTACGCTCACCTGTTCAGCCGCTTTTTCATCCTTGTCTTTTCTGTGAAACTCCAACCAAAAACATTAATAAGAGCACTAATTTACTGAACATGCCCTTGCCCTTTGCCCCATACTGATGTATTTAAAAAATGGCAACGCTTCTGAACCTATAGGGTTTGAAATGACTTCACTGAGTTGCACTGCGCCTCTGCAACAACACTACACTCCACGACTTAACACATCTATAATGCATTTTTCATGGTCATGCTCAACCTGTTTGCCATGAAAGTAACAAACGTGATCAGGGACCTTGGAAACTTAATGTACATATAAAATATATTGCAAACATAGTCCATCATGTCTACCACATCTGTAGGGATATTTGTGCCCATTATGCCACAGAATCTGGTCCGGGTTTATTATCTGATGCAGTCTGTGCAGCAGCGTTGAATTCACACTTTACTTGAAGACAGACTTTACTTCTAACAAGCTCCAGCTGTTGACTGTATGTACTGAAAAAAAGCGACAGATTTTTTTTTCCCCCATATTGCTTCTTTTGAGATGTTGAGCACATGCTTCACTAATTTTTGTCATTAATTGTGCAAACTTTTGGTTATAGTGTGCCAATACCAGAGCATACACTCAAGGATACACAACAGCCAACACGGTCTCATCAATAATTCATTCATTGGATAATTTATTCATTAATGACCTTATCATGGTTGTCTGGAAGAAGACAGTGGATTAGCCAGTCTCAGAGGAGATACATCTGTTTCCCCTGTCTCTCTCCCTCTCTCCCTGCTCGGCTTTATAATGCGAATGTGGTGCAGATAAAGAGCAACAACATTAAACAACATCCAAAGTTCATCGCTACAAAATTCAACTGGATTCTTCAGAAAGTGTGAATCGTGTTGCTGTCTTTAATGATTGGAGATAAGAGATTTTTTTTTTTTTCATATCCTGCTATTTTGGTCTCTTAATTAGAGAGTTACATAAGCGAGGCCGGGTTAAGATTAGCCATCACTCCTACAATAATTTTTCTGTGATGGAGGAGAGAACATTAGAAAAATGAAAAGACAGCAAGACAAAAACTGATGAGTGTTGTGACAGCTTAAGCATACTAAAAGTATACACAGGTTACATACAGGTTTAGTGTGTAGAATGAAGTGGCATCTAGCCAGTGGCGGACGGTAGTTACAACAGGCCCCAGTGCACACTATTATGACAGACCCTAGTGCGCGCTAGCTGCTATTTATGTGCCTATAATCTTGAGGCTTGACATTGACCAACAGACATATTACCCAGAAATCATCATTGCATATATGTATATGACAATAAGAAGAAAATAAGGAATTATTCATTTAATTAATTAGTTTGTTTGTTGTTTGTATTTTGTGTATGTATTTTCTATCTAATGACAGTTATTTTTAAGCACAGGTATATATCTAAGGTGGCAATCTGAATTCCTCACAAGGCCCTGTTTTCTGCCCTACATATTGCTGGAGGGCCCACTCTCTGTGGGCACCCTCACCTCATAGGTCCCATTGCAACCGCACTGCCTGCACTGTCTATATTTACACCCCTGCATCTAGCAGTGAGATTGCAGACAGTAACCAAGTGAAACTTCTCCTGTGTGCCAAGCTTGTAGGAGAACTACTGTGGCTAATGAAAAAATGCAAAAGGCCCTGTCTACAGCCAGTGTTTGGTTTGTTCTTTATGGGCTACTGTAGAAACAACATGGTGGACTTTGTGGAGGAGGACCCGCCCTAGATGTAGATATAAACAGCTACTTTTGAGGTAAACACAAAAAACACAATGACTCCTGGTTTCGGGTGATTATACACCAAAGAATACATACTTATTATATCATATTTAATTTGTGCTAATATATATATCCCCCCTAAATCCTACACACTGGACCTTTAAATTAAAACCAGTTAAGGCATGTGTATTGGCCTTTGATGACCAAAGAATTTACTATCCAAGTGTTATTTACTATAAAAAAATTTAAATCTAATGCAAAATGTTTTCGAAACGTTCATGCCAAGTAATTTTTTTTTTCACTGATGTAATGATTCAGTTAGACTTTTTTAGAAATAACAAAAAAATACTGATGACACACAACAAACATGTTTGATAATGGCACATTGTGAGCAATGGTTATGTGGCCTTAAGTTAAAGGCCTACTCCATGTATGCAACATAAACTGAATCTTAAAGAAAGGTATCTTTCTAACCTGCCTTAATTATGTCTTCACCACTATCATTCCTACAAACTAAATATAGAGTCCTGAATATGCTTAGGCCAATGTCATTTTCCATTATTCATAGAAAACTCATGAAAACCCAGTTTAACTTGGCTGCCATGTTTACGTCTGAGTTCGTGAGCAGCAATTTGCATTTGCAGTCATTCTCTGGGTGAAAAGCAGTCAGATTATATATATAATACACATATTTTTGGATTCAGTGGTACCTACAAAATATTTGCTTGCTTTATATTCTTAACCAATGTTTTCTTTGGTTCTTTGGTCAAAGGGCACTACACAAAATGTGTGAGAAGATCTGCCACAATCTTTAAAAACATATTTGATAATGGCACATTATGAGCAATGGGTATGTGGCCTTCAGGTATAGCCTACTTCAGTGGTTCCCAACTGGTGGATTGTGGTCCAAAATTGGGTCATGGGTCCACTATGAATGGACAGCAAATGACTGATGAACATGTCAAGCTTGTAAAAAACACACTTTATTTTGAAGCACAGTGAGATTCTGGCATAGAGCTTTTATTTGTAAGTGCCTTTTCTTGCTGTAGAGTGAGTGACTAATGGACAGCTACCTGACAGAGACAGCAAACTAACTGGATGACATGTTTACTTCTTAGTTTGTCAGTCAAATTATATACATAATAGGCAGCACATATTTCTTTTTATTCAGTGGTACTTACAATTTCCGCAGGTATCCGATGTCCATTGCGAATAAACGTCCATAAATCCGCTTAGAAATAAGACGCTCTTTGTAACTCCAGAACTCACTAGAAAATAATCGCATTTTAAAGTTTTCTTCAGTATCAAAGCACTCCAGTGATAGTTTCATGAACATCCATGGGTACATCCTAAACAGAAACTGCCAATAAGTAATTCGGCACACTTTTAATGGTGCCAATTTGGCAAAAATGTGTACAAAAAAAGGCTAAAAATAGAGCTCAACTTGTAGCTCACAGCTAATTCCAGGGCAACTCTGGGCCTTTACTTTATGTTTACTTTACTCAAAGCCCTGCAAGTTATGGAAACTGTAGTTTAAATGTTAAAGCATGATTACCCCTCAAATCAAAGTGTGATAAAAACAAAAAAAGAAAAATCCATTAATACAGGCCTACTTCCCTGTGTTGGACAATTTCAAATTGCTCCTGGGATATAAAGACTTCTTGGACAGTGGCTGCCAGACATGCACTTCCCCTTTTCTCCAGAAGAGGTCACCCTCAAAACCTCTTCCAAGGGTCACCCTGTGTGGAAAAAAACATTGCTGATGATATATATTCCCTCTGCAACTTATCTGAACATACTGAGAGCCAGCACTGTCATATCACTGTTCTTTCTGTGCACTGTCCATGTCTTCATAATTTCAACATCTGCTTCAAAAGTCTACCCATCTTAATAAAGAGGATATAGATAAAATCAATGCTTGACTCACCTCATCAATAACCTTTTTTTCCACAGTGTAATTTGCAACATGATGTTCCTCATTTGTCAGACTCCATGGAGTTGTGGTACATCCACAGTGAGAGGATCATTGATATTCATGGGCTGTGACAGTGTGCCCTACTTTCTAGATAAAATCACTGACATGTTAAATGAGGTAGAAGTTAAAGCGGTGTTTCACTCATTTCTGTGTTGTTACCAAAACTAGCAGACACCCCAGCTTACAGGGATAGCAGTGTTTGTATTACAACACCTTCATCGCCCTCCGCCAGTCCCCAATAACACGGCTAAGTAGGTAAATGTGATTGAGTATTGATCCGAGCTGTGGAGGTTCAGTTTCCTGCATCCATTCATTGGAAGGACACAGAGGGGGGAATAGTGAAAATCTCCATAGAGAAAACACCTTAATGAAGCCTCATACACTCAAGTTAGCATTTTCCATGGCAGATTCATTCATGACCTTCAGACTACAGCAGGGCAACAGCACCACTCAATGGACAAGAGAGCACATGACAAGGAAAACGTCACGTGTGATGCATTTACTGAGGCTGAAGAACATTTCCACAGGAGACAGTATGTTTGTTTTGAATTCGTAGATTTTTTTATTTTCTTGTTTAGAAACAATGTTCTGTTTTCTGTCACTTTGTCAGAAATAACCAAGCGTAAATCTTCCTGGTCTCAGCTACGCAGCTAGGTTTGGAGCCTCTCCCCACACAGCCGAGGGCTCACGTCAAAGTCACTCACTCACTCTTTGTTTTTTTTGTCTCTCTCACACACACATATTTACACACACGTACACACTCACTCACCAGCAAACAGCATCCACGCAGGATTTTGGTGGCACTGTAGAGATATTGTATCATAGCAACACCATAGCAACGCCTACAGCCGAAACACAAAAAAAGAGCCAAGGCAGTGCCATGGAGGAGCAAGCTCTAGTCTGCTATTGCTTTAATAGGATGGTGTGTGTCGAGTTCACATTTCAGCATATCAATATGATAGGAAGACCCTGAAAAGCTATGATGTTCTATCTGCTGGCACAGAAAGCGTCATTTATATTTACAATACAGGCTGTATCTAAAATGCAGATACACGGGCACACACACGCAGACACACACAGTTTCAAACATGCTTCCCAGAAGCAGTGAAATGGTCACATGTCTTAGACATTGTATAACATGACAGCAAAAAAAGGTGATACAACATACATCGATATAATGACAATAATAACTTTAAAATAACATTTAGGTAAGATGAACACTGAAAATAGTGACAGAGCTAAATCAACAGTGATATCCAACACAATGTATAAAGCACATTTATGGACCCGATGAGTGTTTCCCCTTCCTGTGATCCAGATCCCTCGTGTGCTTATGTTTTCCTGAACTAGTGCACTTTTCACACCTGATATGTAGCCATATGGTACTGACCCTGGTCATTCATATTGATGGGAATATTTCTTTAGAGCTCTGGGATTTATGCGTCTTTATCTGAGGAAGACTCGATCATTATTAAGTGCGCTTTATAAATGTGCATATATAAGAATATATGTTCACATCTTTGAAGGAGTATTAGTTTATAGATGGGCAAATTAATTTTAAAAATATGGCTTTTACAGGCATATGATGTCAATATCAGATTTTCTTGGTGAATTTTATTTAATGATAGTTTTTGATTGACTGTGGCAAAAGCAGGTCAGAGGCTAATGTGTCCTGCTTCTTCAGGTCTGTTCAATAACACGTCTGAGAGGACATTTAAAGAGATGATAGATTTCTCAGAGTAATCACTACAAATATGTGCATTTATGCCATTTTTACATACTATAAAATCAGTTTCAGTAATATCAGATTAACATGATAGAGACTGCAACCATCTCATGATCACGCCCTCTGGTGCTGGCTGTTTTATTAGGTCATTATTTTTTTTTGCAAGATATTGGATTTGTAGATGAGGATTTGGAAGAATGACCCAGAGCAATCAACCTCATTCTTTCGATAACGCAAATGGTTATGAGCCAATTATATGAAACATCAAAGGCCATTCAAAGAAAATCAAATTAGCTGTTTCATATTTGGAATTGGAAACCAACGTTTGCTCCGTGGGGCAAAAATGGCACCGAAAATCACAATTTATGAGATAAATAAGTAGTGATATGATGTTCTGCAGAATTACTGAGACACATGATGATAGATATTCCCTTCTCTGTGTGTGAATGACTGTAACTCAGTACAGTGAAGCTCAGTGTGGCTCAGCAGAGTGAAAAGACACTAAAGTCCACCGCCTGGATGATTCCCCTCCTGGATCACTGGTTCTCAGGCCCAGCTGCTCTGACGGTGACCCCAGATGAAGCTTGATTTCTGGGGTTCAGATCTTGGCCTCGGGGCTTGTCTGATCTGGTGGGTGGAAAGAGGAGCGGATCCCCTGGGCCTCATTAACACACAGGTGACCAAATGCTTTGTTGTACCATTCTGGAGATCTTCCCCTGTGACAAGAGTAGCAAATAACACACGTTAATAACTGTAGTGTTTATTAAACCTCTTACTATGAGAGCTCTCGAAGTCCTCCCACACCTGAGGTCCACTCTGGAGATGTGTGTGAGCCTGGTCCTCCCATTCCCACAGGGCTCGAGGAGGTACTGTGACTCCAGCACAACGCCCCTCACTGCTCCCATGCGTGGGCTGTCATCATGCTCGACGGACACACACACTAGCGCGCAGGAGCCTTTACACAGGTCTGTACGCCATGATCTGAGGGGGCGGAGTGTCAAAAAAAAGAGAAAAGCGGAGAGTTTAGTCATACATGCAGTGTTGGAATGTGAGATATCGTTTAGTAACTTTAATTATCAGGATTTCATTTAGTAATTTACACTGTCGCCTAATCTGCCCTGCAAAGGCAAACCACGAAAACTACGCTACGACTGAAACTGAGAAAAATGGCAGCCAAATGTGTTTTGTTAGAAGAGTGGTAATGAACTTATTAAGTGGGTAAAATAATTCATATAATAACTTTGATGCCTAAAAACCATGACCAAAGTTTTAGTGTTTCATTTTTTTTATTCATCTATTCATTTGCTTATCCGGGGCCAGGTCTCAGAGCCAGCAGGCCAAGCAAAGCACCCCAGATGTCCCTCTCCCTAGCAACGCTTTCTAGCTCCTCCTTGGGGACCCCAAGGTGTTCCCAGGCCAGATGAGATATGTAATCCCTCCAGAGTGTTCTAGGTCTGCCCCGGGGCCTCCTACCAGTGGGACATGCCCTCTAATGTGGGGCACCCATGAGGCATCTTGAACCACCTCAACTGACCCCTGACTCCCAAGGCAGATTGCGATGACTACCTTAACTGCCTTTTGTTTTAAGTTTTGGTTGGATTTTGTAGTTAATGCGATTTTTACACGCTAGTTTCTCCACAACAGAACGAGATTGAAACAGAAAGGATTGTCACAAAATAGAGCAGATATCCAAAGCTTTAATTTCAGTCATAACTCAATTTTGACCAAATTGTAGTTACTGCAGTTAGCCTTTGTAAGGCAGTAAAATCTGCAGATTGTTTTCTAAATATTTAAAATGTTGGTCTGGAAAACATCAGGAAACTATTAAAAATGACCATCACAAGTCACTTAATGTCTTGTTTTGTCTGACAAGCCATCCAAAACCAAAAAATATTCAACTTACTATAAAACATGTTGAAGCAAAGCTCCAAATTCCCACATATGAGAACCTAGAACAGTTCATGTTTGGTGTTTTTGCTTGAGATAATGACATAGTAAAACTTGCAAGCCTTTTATTTTCAATGGAGTTATCATTTCAGCTCTACTTTTTATACACTGTGATATTTTAAAAAATGTTAACTTACTTTAGGGAGTGTCTGAGCAGGTTGTTTTGAATAATAATCATCTAAAACATACATGTTGTGATTTGTCCATTTTTTTTAGATATATTTGTTAATGTGCATCAATAACAAACTCCAAATCACAAAAAGCATACAAATATTTAAATTCATTAATCCTGACCTTAGTACCACAAAGTCACAGTTGGGTTGAGGTGCCATGTTGCAGCAGGAGTACTGGTACACATCCGTCTGTTTATCCAGCGTCTCCAGAACCTTCTCCTGCTGTAGTTCAATCTGCCACAGAGGGCGCTCTCTCAGCAGTCGCTGCAGCACCTCAGTGGGAGTTGCAGACACCTCGACACACACTCGCCATCGCCTCAAAGGGTTGCCATCTCCCACCTTGCACAAACACATCATGAGTGTTAGATTTACTGTGACAATGTACAAAGGGCATTCATACCTTATCTGGTCATGTATAATCTGAACATGTATGTGGGTTTCCAATTTTCCTTTAATTGCCCTTTTTTTCGGCTCACTAAACCTCTGGAGTCGTGCCTCCTGTGCAGAAGCTAACTCCCACTTTCCCTTCTTTCTTTCCTTCTCTCCTGCCCCTCTCAAAATACCACATTATTCCAGAACTTCAATGGCCACATACCTTTTTAAATGCCAGCTCCGTGTGGTCAATAGTTGAGCGAGACACCCAGCCTTTGCTCTTATCTCTGGCCTCTTCCAGCAGATTCTGGACCAGCCTCTCTATGTGCGCGTGATAAGACCCCTCCTCATCCTCCTCTACCTCGTCGTCATCCACCTCCTCCTCGTGAGCCTTGCACAGCTCGTCCAGCGGGGGCACCATCAGCTCAGCCTCCATGTAGGAGTTGCGAGACTGGGTCACCATCTCCTCTGGGATCTGAGGAAAAGCCAGAGGACGTGAGTCACATCACGTCGCACCACAACGGCTCAGGTCTAAGTGCTACCGTCTCTAACGCAGAAAATAGACCTTGATGATTAAAAGAAAAGAAAGTGCAATGTGACTGGGTTGTCCGCTTGCCATTCAAGCAATAGCACATGCACTGACAAAATTTAAAAACATGCCAGAGCAGCTACAGTCAAGTGTAACACTTAAATATTAAATGTCCTCTGCCTTTCAAATATCACTACCCAACAAAAACCTTTTGAACTCTTACCACCTTTATGTATTGGAAGAACACTTTCTGATATGGGTTTAAGAAGATTCAACCGTTCTCACATTAGACTCAAAACTGCATGGTGAAGTCTGTTTTTCTTCTTCCCTGAGAAGGTTTTCACTGACAGCGGCAGTGTACTGTACACACTGACAGGCTCAAGGTAATGATGATACACAGCTTTAGAAATAAGCTCATTAAACACAATTATACCGAGGCCTTGGATAATAACAACTCAGCAGGGGAAACATGACTCCACTTCACATAGTTATTTTTGTCTGTTAATGTCACATATTGAGACGTAGTCATACATTATTTCTCCGTCAGCACAATGAATCGTACAGCTTCTGTCAGTCATTTATCATTTTTCGCCCGAGTGAAAACAATCGTAAAAGTAGCAGTTAACCCATCATGTACGGACGATATACAAGCAATCAAATACTGCTGTAAATCATAAATCCTGACCTGGAAGAGACGCTGACACTCCGTGATCATGTGTGCCAGGCCCTGGGTGGCTGCCAGGTTCTCATTCAGGTCTTTCTGATCGGGGCGGCCTGTGGTGTACTTCCTCTGGATTGACCTTGAGGAGGATAAATTATACAGAATATGCAGAATATAAATCATGTTAGCATTTCAGGGGAAGGGCAGAATGTACAGCAACAACATTGCTTCAAAATAACATGGGAGATCTTACACAGAGGCAAATGAGACATTGTGACAGTAATGACAGTGGTAGGAAGAGCTGTTTTATTCTAGCTTAAGAGGACAGTTCACCCCAAAAACTAAAAATACACATTTTATGAATGTGGTGTAAATATTGATGAGGATAATTAGGATTTGATATGGAACCATATAAGGATGATATCTCTGGGCAATCATACCAGATTGTTACACTGCTTGCAAATCTCTCCCAGTGAAAGACATAAAATGAGCCCCAGAGTTTCACCTCTGTGTCTAAAATGTAAAATCTCAGCAGGAACGTAGACACATTGTGTCTGGCTCTGTCCTAAAATTCAAGCATATTCTACAGGATATGGGAAAAATTCTTGGTGTTGCTTAATGCATGAATCCTGTCTCTTTACTCCTGGGTCAAGATGCTGTTGTTGGGTACTCTTGCACACTGTACGATGTTCTTGCACATGCTGCGAGGAGGACAATCTTTCTGTCACAGATAAGTGACAAACCACCTTCTAAGGCAAACTGGCACAAGCTAAGTGTTTTCCTCTCGAATACCTGACCTGTTAGCTTCTCTCCACAAAGAGCTATTTTATATTGTTTGTAAAAAGAACATAAGTCAATAAAAATGCCTGAAAAAAAAAACATTTTTTGCCTCTCACCTGTAGTGCTATTTATAAAAATCTAGATTGTTTTGGTGTGAGTTGCCGAGTGTCGCAGATATTGACTGTAGAGACGTCTGCTTCCTCTCAAATGCCATTTAGTTCCATTATACTGTAGAGAAGGCAGACACCTCTATTGTTGATATCTCCAACACTTAGCAACTCACACCAAAATAATCTTGACTGATAAAAAGCACTACAGGTAAGAGGAAAATATGTATTTCTGAATTTGGGGTGAACTCTCCCTCTAACGACAATTTGTCTCTATATATAGTATGAATATATAAAAAGGTTTAAAAAAAGAAGAAGAAGAAGAGGAGTAACATAAATAATGTGGCATTAAATTATATACTCAGGATATAATCCTCTTTTAGACCCCATTTGTAATTTATTTTGCACGGCCAAAGATATTTTCCCAAAATTAATGAGACGCAGTGTTTCATTTATCAAGTCTTTGCAGGTCGGTGTAGTTAGGTCAACCCACTTTCTCACACTCACTGAGTTTTTCTCTGTTAGCATTAGTGTGTTTATCTAATCGTGAACGCACCTCGGTGACAGTGTCTCGTTTTTCAGTATGCTGAGGTGGAAGAGCGAAGGTCCCAGACAAACAGCCAGGTTCATCGGCGTCATCTGGTTCTCCTCCACCATGGAAGTGACGTCACGCAGGAAGCAGAGCAACGTCTGCAGGACC
>JAPZEB010000006.1:17842115-17852280 GCA_029783705.1 Chaetodon striatus
AGAAACACAACAAATGCAGATGTTTCCACACAGGGAAGGCAGGGTAAATGAATGCTCTGATCAGTGTGAAGATCCTTTGATAGTGTCCATCAATAGCACACTCAAAAATTGGGCTATTTTTTTAGTATGAATTCTATTTTGTGTATACTTCATTTATTGTCACTTTTTCAGTGCGAACAGATTACAAACTATGGAAGCCCATTTCCACCAATGTAATGGAAAAAGTCATCTTTGTAATGAGAAACTGTCTCTAAATAATGACTCACTTACCTCAGATTAATGAGGAACCTTCTCAAAATAATGACTTAGTATCTCAAAATAATAACACAATATCTAAAATGATGGACAACTTTTTCAAAATTATAACTTAATGTCTCAAAATAATGGCTTAAAATCTCAAAATAATGACTACATAGCTCAATGACTAAGTCTCTCATAATAATATTAAAAACTTTTTAAAATAATGACAAAATGTCACAAAACGCTGACTAAGTATTGCAAAATTATAGGAAACTTTCTCAAAATAATGACTTAGTATCTTAAAATAATGATGAAGTCTCTCATAATCATGAAAAACTTTCTCAAAATAATGACTTAATGTCACAAAATGATGACTAAGTATGTCAAAATCATGAGAAACTTTCTCAAAATAAGGAAAACTTTCTCAAAATAATGACTAAGTGTCTAAAATCATGAGAACCGTTCTAAAAGTATTGATTTAGTGTCTTAAAATAACAATTTAGTATTTCAAAATACTCAGTAAATAGCTCAAAATAACAAGAAACTTTCTTGAAATAATAGTTTAATATCTCAAAATAATAAGAAGCAATACTAACTAATTTTTCTGAGAAAGTTCCTTATTATTATGACCTATACCGACCTATATATCTGGGACACAGCTTCTTTGTTGTCTTATCTTTTAACCTACAATAACTGATTTTATTTTATTTTTTGCCACTTTCAGGCCGCGTAAAGAAGCATATCACTGACATAACATCATCTTTTAAGTTGATATGGCTAACTTGTTAGCAAACCGATCCCTATTTACACATCCATCAGGTACAGAGCAGCATTAGCATTAATCTGGAGTCGTGTTTTTGGTCACCTGATGAAGATGAGCCAGATATTCACTCTCTTTTAACTCTGTTCTTCAGCTGCTGAATGCGCCAAAATGCTCAACAGCTGGTTACTAACCTGTCTGTTTGCTGTTTGGTGTTAGCAGGTAACATTCATGTGTTTTTATTTTTTTCATTTTTATTTAAACATATGAATTACTGCTAATTTAAACTGTCTCCATAACCCATCTGCATATAGCCCATGTCCATTTATAAATCTAAAAGGCACATCTTAAATTTGGCTATGTCACTGAGTTCTTTTTTAAGCTTGTCTGAGACCAGCTACTGAGAAGTGGAATGCAATCGAGGAGAATATATGTATCAAAATATATAGAGAGACAGAGACAGACATGAAGGACAGGGAGAGTATGAGCGCAGTAGAAGAGGATAAAAGTATGAGTAAGTGCTAGAGGCAGGGAGTGAAAATTAAATAAGCCATCCCATCATCCAAAACCAGCACAGGCATAAACTTGCTTCTCCATCTACATTCCACACCTGCCACAGCTGTCAGATCGCCCTCTCCTTCACACTTATCAGTTTTTTAAAATGCTTTCATACAAGATTTGGCTCGCAGAGACAAAGTCAGCACAGGGGAAAAAGAAAACACTTAACACAAGACCTGACACGTATTTGCTCCCTAATAAGACCAGAGAGCCATGGTGAAATCAGAACAAACACTATCTGATCTCCTTTCAGTAACCAACATAGCACCTGGAAAAACCTCACAATACAGCAGCTCATCCTCTACAATGAACTCATCGCACATTAGACCAGCCCTAAAGCTATTACTTTCTGGAAAGCGGGATGTTCTCTTCACTCCTTGGGAAACATGAGTCATGTGACAGGAAGTTGAGGAAGTAGCGATGGAATACAAGTTGGGTAGGGGGGACATAGACACAAACAATAACACTACAGTGCTTTAGAGTTTGTTTTGACTTCTTCTAAATTTATGGAAGACATCTTCATCTTGGGAGGAGAGGTGGCTGCATATGTCCGACTAATTAAAACCAGAAAGAATTGTGAGTGTTGCCAACCTGTGGTGTGTAAGCTCTTGCCAACACAGCATATCTAAAAAGCGCAATGAAACACATGATAGATGGGATACTCCGAAAAGCTGGATCTATTCAGATTAGGTATTGTGTAAACCTCTGAAGAAAAGGTTGAATGTTGAGCAGTTCCTCAGTGAGGGTGAAAGAATCTCACATGATAAAGCCGCAATCAGAGTCCCTTTCTATGTTTTAAAACACGGTCTTTATCAAAGCTTGCATCGTTTGAACCAGCACCCAGTTCAGCTCATCCGCAGGAGGAAAGAAAACCAAAGGGAAATTTACACAAGGGAGACTTAAAACATCTAATTGGACACTTTGAACACTGTGATGACAGTGGAAAAGCTATTCATGCTCCATCTCCCTTTTAAAAAACAACAAAAAACAGCAAATCTCTAAGAAAACATACAATAATGTGGAAAGAAATAATTTCACTTGATTTAATTTCTTCCATTTTTCATGAGAAAACATCTGAATAATCAGGTACACTATAAAATCATGAAATCTGATCACGTTCATGGACACATTATTATTTGCCATATCCCTCTCTTGTTCTACCTTGAGCCAGCCTCCGTAGCAGCTGCTTGCGGGCAATGATGCGTGAGAGGCGCAGGGCAGAGCGCCGTCGAGGGGTGTCACCCAGCCTCAGGTAGTAGTCCTGCCCATCAGGCGTCATGGCCTCCAGACAAGTTCCCTCACTAGAGCTGTCACAATCACTCTCGCTGTCATTACTGTCGCCCTTGGCGCTTTGATCCATTTTGATGATGTCGTCAGTTTCCATACTACGACTGTCCTCGGCATAGACTGTGTCAGCGCTCTCTTTATTGTCCCTCACATCCTCGTCTTTGGCAGCTTTTATTCCGTTTACCTTCTCCAGTGAGTGCAGACTGTAGTCTGCTGTTTCTCCATTCCCTGCAGCACTTGTTCTGCGTGCCACACTGTCCATAGTCACTGCCACATCATCCATAACGCTCACACTGCTGTCCACAACCTCCATAACATGACAATCCACTCCTCACTAACCTACAAGTCCTCCTCCGACTCGCCCTGATGAGCTGTTGTGTGAGCACTCCTTCTGAATTCCTGCCTCTGACATGCCCTCACTGGAAGCCGAATTAGCTCCCCACCCACCCGCCTCCTCCCTGCAGCTCACCACAGCAGAACAAACACACAAACTTCATCACACCACCTGACTCGGATGACAAGACCTTGTTCTCTCCCCACACACACACACACACACACACACATACACGCTGACTTCGCAGCTGGGATGGGAGGAAGACTCACAAACTCTTGCTTCCACAAGGTCTTTCCTTTTGGTCACATGACGAGCTGCCAATGGCATGAGAGCCCAGAAAACACTGCCCTGCTTCCTGACGCTGTGCCAAAGACACAAACTGTACATGCCTCGGGCAAGTGTGCATGTGTGTGTGAGAGTGAAGGGAATATCTGAGATGGGAGATGTGATGAGATTTGGGATAGGCCTGGAAAAAAAAGTCCACAGACCATATGCCAGTGAGACATGGGAAAGGGCAGAACAATGGAGAGTATGTGGGTGTGTGAGAGTGTGCTGAGGAATGTATGTAGGAGCATTGTTACTAGAGCTGAGCAGGACAGTAATGCCATTGAGAAAATGTCTCCAAGTCCACATCATCAAGTCAATACCACATGATAATTAACATAACTTATCCAGCATGTACACACCAACCACGTCCCCTGCTTGGGCCTCTGGATAGCAACACATCAAACTAAAATCTTTGATAGTACGCAATGCAAATGTCTGAATGTGTGACTAAATGCCACCATACTGTAACATGTCGGTAGATAAACGTATGGAATGCAGTGAAGGATGAAAGTTTGTACTTTGACCTAGTTTGGCAGAATAGTGATGTGCCAGGACTGGAGGATATTAGAGGGGGTCATTTTAATTCATTTTAGGGAGGTAATAGGCAGGGGGTAAGAGTGGGATGGGGGTGCACGTGAAAAGTAGGTCATAGCAAAGTCAACTTCAGGTCAGCAGTCACACACACACACACACACACACTCCTTGTCTAACAGTAGAGGG
Source organism: Chaetodon striatus (assembly GCA_029783705.1). Classification (NCBI taxonomy): domain Eukaryota; kingdom Metazoa; phylum Chordata; class Actinopteri; order Chaetodontiformes; family Chaetodontidae; genus Chaetodon; species Chaetodon striatus. The sequence continues at coordinate 17,846,342 of JAPZEB010000006.1, forward strand.
GTATTACAGTGGCGTGTCTAAGTCTGCAGGTCATACGCTGTAAAAGGTGCGAGTGAACAGCCTGATAATACAAAATCTGTGACTCAATTTGATTAGACTGCCCTCTGGAGGAAATGTGGGACAGATTAATTTATTTCTAAATTAGTTCTCATGTTAGTCTTAGCGCTAAGCAGACCTTCCATCTAATGCAGGGCGCAGCAGGCTGACACAGCAACGTGACAGTCAGCTAAATAGATGTGTGTAAGTGGATTGGCACGGAGTAGGGCTGTAGTAAGCAACCAGTAATATAATATCCATCTCTCTGTCTCAGTTACAGCCGCCCAGGATGGGACAGAAACTAAACAGACAAAGTAAAGAGACTGAAAAAATCTGATGTAGGTTTGTGAAAATGAACAAAATATGCAGGTGAGGCTCCAATCATAGATTTTGTTTGAACCCTTACTGAAATCATGATCATTAAAGGGGAACTACACCCATTTTCAAAATTCATACATGTTATTCCTGTGGTCTAGGGGAGTCCAAAAATATAGGTAAACATGAGCAGCTCTCCCAAATCCAAAAGCTAGAGAGCTCAAACTCAAATTTGTGATGTCATCGCTTAGTCTGGAGCTGCTCCATAGACGGTGAATTGGTAAATATGTTATAGATGACGCTGAGAGCACCCAGGGAAATGTTCTGAGTATATGGGTACAGTTTCTGTTTCAGAGCTGAGAACACTACAACAGAATAAAGCTTATTTGGGTATAAAAAAAGAAAACAAACAATCTGTGGGTCCACTGTGACGGCCCCTGAGCTGCTGACTTTGTCGTTCGCCAGTTCCCATTTTTTCCCTTCGTTCTTGAAGGCGTTACTGGAGTGCAGCTGATTCGGAGCATCTGGGCTGAGTGCCTCTAGAGAATTAAAGCCCAGCTTCAGTGTTGCTCGTTCTCTCTCTCTCGACTTGGACTCATCCCCTCCAGCGTCCACACATTTTGGCCTTTGTTTGGCTTTTCTTTTGTTTCACCTCACAACACCTTCACTCACTTACATCTACATCACAGACGTGCTGATTATCCACACTCCATATGTAGTTCTTTTTAGTTGTTTACTTTGTTACAATAAATACCTTTTGGTTTAACACCACCCACTGTGTCCCTTCTGGTATTTGTCATGGCCTGGGAGCCAGTTATGACACCACAAAATTAGTCTCCCATTCATAGCCAGTGGAGCAGCTCCAGGCATTATTCCCTGTGACATCACAAGTTTGAGACTTTCTTCTCTGGTTTCTGGCTTTGAGGGAGAGTAGCTCATGCTCACAAATGTTGCCTGCACTTTCATAAGCCACTGAAGTAACATATTGGAATTTTAATTTAGGTGGTGTTCTCCTTTATTGCCACAATCTTGTACTTCATTATCAAAACCCAAATCTTTGATACGAGTATAGGATATAAAATATAAATTGTATCCTTGGATACAAATTCCTACTATGTGATGCCCTTAAAGGGACAGTTTATCCCAAAATTAAAGATATTTTTCCCTCTTACCCCCAACACTTAGCAACTAACACCAAAACGATCTTTGATAAGAAAATTCTCATATATATTTTCAAATATAATGGAACTAGATGGCACTCAGCTTGTGGTGCTCAAACCATTAAAAGAATACCTTTGAAAAACTTAACAGCAATGTCTCTTTCGGAAGTTATGACCTGCTTACTCAAGATAATTCACAGACCTTGTTGTGAGCAGTTTCATGTAGGAACTATTTTCTTTCTACCAAACTACACCCGCCAACCGTAAACGTGCATCTACTCATGGATGAGAGGTTCATGCTTGTGACAGCAAGAGAAGTAAACATTAATGTCATCTTCCTTGGTTTAGCTATAACCTTAGCTAGCTCAGTGGTGCTAGGTGAGTTAGCAGTAGTTGCAAGCCTCCTTCTGTGCAGTTCCTATGAAACTGTTCACAACAAAGTCAGTGGATTATCTTGAGTAACCAGGTCATAATTTCTACAGAGAGACATTGCTGTTGAATTTTTCACATGTATTTTTGGCGCTTTGAGCACCACAAGGTGAGTGCCATCTAGATCCCACATATTGGGAGAAGGCAGACATTTCTGTGGCCGATACCTTCAATACTCAGCAACTTACACCCCAACAATACAGAACGATTAACTGCACTGCTAAAAATCTGTCCAATGCAATAGTATTTGTTAATCAATAATAATCACAAAAATAAAAGCAGATACAAAAGAAATTGGCAAAACCAAGAATCAACTGACTAAAAATTAGGAAAAGCTACAGGTCTCATTTAAAAAAGCCCTTCAGGAGGTTCTACGTGATCTAAAGGACGACACAAATGTAACCAGTCTGAGCTCCACAGTATTTCCAAGCTTCAGGACAGACATTCAAAGCCTGGTCACCTTTAATCTTTGACCTCTGGACATAGATACAGCCAAGGGATCCCATTCTTAAGCATCTAAGGCTGCACACGGTTTCAAAAGAGATTTCAAGATATCTGAAGTGTGACAAACATAACTAATGTGTGCAGCAGCGTCTATATTCTATAGCTTTGTTAGACGACTTGCTTCTTAACATGGATTTCTTGTGGAAAACATAAGAAAAGGTAGCTTTTTATCATGTGACTAAAGGCTTGAACCAAGGATGAAACCTCAGATTGCTGATACCGCCTTGAGATTATCTATGAAAGCACAAGGAGGCGGCTGAATCACATGAACTTCAAATGCAGTCAGGGCCACTAATGAGAGATTCACATTCATCAGCGGGAACATAACTCAACTATGCAATCATTAGATTCAACTCACTGCTAGCTGAGTATTTTCAATATGGCAGTGAAAGACAGTTCCAGGTAGGTGAGAACAAACTGATGACTACATCATCAGAGCAGTGACTGGCTGTTGAAGAGATGATTCAAGGTAAAGGTTCTGACACACTCACACACATATACGTATAATCACACCAAAGCAACTAAGACCCACAAATCCCACACCCAAAAGGAGACCCGACCCCCACCGCTAACCTAAAAACCTGTGGGATTACATCTAAATCTAGGTGCTATTACGCACTCTCAGTTTACACACACGTACACAAACATACAGATGACTGAACGGAAACAAAAGCACAATGAAAATTCAATTAAGATTCAGTTCAGGAGCTGTCCATTTATGAATTTATGCATGATTACAAATGCAAATGGGCCTGTTTTTCTTGTTTAAATTGGATTTTGTTGATGCTACTTGGACTGCATCTGACTGTTTAAATGTTCCGGGGGTTTGATTTGTACATAGAATAAGAAGAGAAGAATACTTTATTCATCCCCAAGATTATTACTGCACACAGTAGGTACATTTGTCACATTTAAGGTATTTTTAAAATCTCTTTTGAACCCATGTGCAGCCTTAGATGCTCAGGAATGGGATCCCTTGGCGGTATCCAAGTCTACAGGTCAAAGATTAAAGATGACCAGGCTTTGACAGTCAGAGTCCTGAAGCTTGGAAATACTGTGGAGCTCAGACTGGCTTTTGCAGTCATTTATCTCTTAATTTTTGCCAGTTTCGGTGCCTTGCACAAGGGCACAAGGGACAGTGCCCAGGAGGCTAACAGGCAGCTACCAGTCCACACTCCATATTTGTTCCAGACGGGTACTTGCAACTCTCTGCTACACACCCAAGTCCCTATGGACCGAGCCACTTCCGCTGGTAAGCTTGCCTGTGCTCTTTTGCTACTGTGTCTCTAAAAGTAACTGTATTCATTTTTAACTTTAAGCTTCTCATAGCAAATTGATTGCATTCATCACCCAAATTAATTGAGACTAGCAAATACAGTTTCAAAACCACCGGCCAAGCTCCCAACATAGACTGGCTAACACAGAGTGGGAAGTTCACTGCTGAATACCAGCATAACGCTGAGGCCACATATGCATTTTAAGGATCTCCCATCTCACAGTCTGATCCAGACAGATGTGAACTGTGTGCCTTGTGAGCTGATGGGTTAAGCAGCGGGGTGAGTGCAGGAGGGGCTGGTGGAGGAGGTTTTGGGCTCAGGCTGGAGGACAGGATGAAGCGGTGAGAAATTAGAGGAAAGAGGATTACCGGGGCAGCAGGTGTTCTGTGATGCTCCACTTGACCGATATTCCTCTCTTATTAATTGTGTGCAGAGCATCACTAAAGCAATATGAAAATGATCTTTAACAAAGCCCCTCCTCTCCATGCACACACACATGTGATTTATCACTGCTGTATGCACTTGTACACCCCTGACAGGCAGTGTGACTTTGACCGATATGGTGGCCTGTGGTGGTTTGTGGGGTTGTGAATGTGGGAATGTTCATCTTTTAATTTGCTTAAGAGGCTGACATCTCGGTAATTACATTAAAGCGAGGAGACAGATGCAGCCCTCTCCTTCTCCTCCCTCTCTGACGCACGGTCGAGATAGAGAGAGACATCCAACTCTGCGCATCCAGGCCACTGTAAATATAGAGCAACCCGACTGACCCTCCAAACTTGGTGCATTGGCGCGTACACAGAATATTTGACTCGGTCCAGATTTGCATGAAACACGAAACCCATAATATCAAATCTCTCTCTCAAAAAATCAAAACAAACCATTCTCCAGATCTGAACAAATACAGAGCGATCGGCATCTGAATCCCCGGCAGGCTGCACTCATGTCCACAGCACATGCCTGCGCTGTTTTCAGCACTAAATTTGACAATGACCTTCCCAAAATATCAGGGAGCGCGCTGCGCGTGACGCTACAGGCATAACAGAGGCTATATGCAGCACAGAGACTGAGATAAACTTTTGTCTTCCTTATCCTTCTGATGTAAATCAGCAAAGTTGCTCATTAAACAGAAATGCAGGGGAAAAAATCACGACTTCTAAAGGTGGAAAGCAAAAGACAAATCACCCTCCGTGCAGCCAGTGATCAATTACCAGACCCCGATATATCTATGTTAAATAATTCAACACTCTGGGGTGCCTTAAGGTTGCAGCTCCGCTCGTGCAGCTGCTATGAAGCTTGATCTATTTGGCAGACTTGTGTCAGTCAAAATGAGAATAACCCCCGCATATTAAAACAAGTTTCATTCCCATTGTTTTTTGTCTCTCTGACCTGCCAGCCGTCTCTCTCGGACATTCCTCCACAGCAGATCCCAAGCCTTGGACGTGGAGTCCCGCAGCTGCTCGCTGATCGACCGCCGCAGCTGTAGCTTGGCAGACCTTCGCTGGCTTGTCATTGCGGTGCAGCCGGACGCATATTCCCCCTGACTGAAAACCAGCGCCTCCGTCAACACACGTTATTCCTCGATCCTGCCTTTATATCCACTGTGAGCAGCCCCGGGGCGGCTGGCTGTGCTGCTGGGACTGTGCGCCCCGGCTGCTGCGTCTGGCTGCCGCAATGGTCGTCACCGCTTCACCTGGTATGAAGCTCCTCTCGCGCTGCGTCACCTTCCTGCACCAGCGGAGGCGGATGAAGTCCTGTATTCGCAGAGGTTTGGAGCCACTGAAGATATAGTGATTGGATTAATCCAGCATTTGTGCCCTCCTCAGCGCCCCTGCTTGAGTCATCTTGGCAGGGCGAAGGTACAGCAATGTTTCAGCATAACTTCAGCATGTGAGTCTGGACCTCTGACATGGCGAGCCAGATGTGAGAGGCGGTTTCCCCCCCTCCCCATGTGTAAGACTCTCTCTCTCTCTCTCTCTCTCTCTCACACACACACACACACACACTTTCACACACACCAAACCTACATGTTCCCTACTACCCAAACCCACCCACTTACCCAAACAAGGATCTCTTTCAATCCCCTTGATGCACACACTAATAACACACAGTCATGCCACACACACACACACACACACACACACACACACACACACACACACACATGCACACAAGTTGCAACTGGGTTGTGTCACCAGGGAAAGCTACTTTTACCATC
>JAPZEB010000006.1:17874067-17884818 GCA_029783705.1 Chaetodon striatus
GGGTGGCCCACCAACCACTTTTTAATTCACAATGAAAATAAATTGATTCACACTAGAATTTTTTAGGCATTAAAGCATTAATATAGAGCTTCTTTTTTAACAAAAAAAAATGACAGGGGAGGATCCCACTAAGGCCTGAATGTCCCCAAATCCCAGAAACTGCCCTGTGTACACCTGACCAGCGCAGGGCTGCTGCAACTGGCCCCTGGCCTCCTGTCATTTTGAAAAAGTGGCCACCAGGCAGAGCAAGTTCAGGAACCGTGGTCTACAGCCTTGCTAGCAGCTTTGTGAGACTGTACTTAGGTACAGTTGTGCTTTGAGCTAAATGCTAACATTAGCATGCTATGATGCTCACAATAGAGTGCTCCAGGGATGTTTTTCTGTAGGTCAACGCTGAAGTTAGCATCGCACTGTTTCCCTTGACAAAATTAAGCTCTGTGGCAAACAAACGTTTGTGATACTCACATGTTTTGTTCAGCAACATGATCTCAACTAATAAACACCACTTTCATGATTATTGAAGACTAAATGCAATCACCTGTGGTAAAAAGCTAATGTTGAGCTATAAACAAACTACACCATGGCCGCACAACCTAACGTCACCGTTAAAACAAAACTATAAAGCTATGTTTTATGCAGCTCGACGTGATGACGTTCTGTGGTCTCATTTAACCACTTGTTAGCACCCGTCTTTTTTAAGCCACATAGAAGGTTCAGAGTTCACAAGTGGGGTATTAACTGACATGTCGTACATGTCGCACATCAAAATGTAACAGTCTCTTAAGCTTTTGTTAACCACAAACCTTATTTCAGGCATCCAAAAAATAACACATTGACTGTGAGATGAGGAAACCAAGAGAGCTAAAATGCTAACTCCAGGTTTTCCAGGTTGTAGGACTCATTCCTGGGATACTCTATAAAAATGCCAACAGATGTAATGTTTACTGTGTTCATTATCTTAGTTTAGTGTATTAGCAACTTTTGTTAATAACCTTTGAACACAAAGTTATGCTGAGGCTGAGGGGAACGTCAGTTTTTCAGGTACCATAAAACTTCAGTTAACAGCCCGGGCTATTATTAGCTTATATCACTGAACTCAACAGGCCTATATTTGGGACAGGCACCTTTATTGGGACGGGCTTTTTAATTGCTTACACACAAAAATTTTGCTCAGCAAAGATAGGGAATACAATGAAATTGTTTATTTAAACCAGTATGAATATTACAATTTGGATTAATTTCTATGAAAAACCTTTCGATTTTTTTAATGCAGTATGAATAAATATAAACAATTTAGCGGGTAATTGAGGAATGGACACATGTTCTGATCATATGACCGCTTTAGAGGTACAGAATCACCACTTTTTTTCATTTCTCTTGTTTATACTGTAGCTTCAGTAAAATGAACCGAACGACTGAATTGCGGAGAAGCAGCTAACTAACGTTAACTCAAGTGGGTAGCCAACAACCTCTTTAATACATCCAAAGAACTTCTATAAAAATGAACTGCTTGACAACCAGACCAGGCGTCTAATTGAGACAAGCCTGTATTTGTCAAAATGTGTAGCTACACCAGGCTAGTTAAAGGGACTGGGCGTTTATTTGGGACGAGGCTTTTAATTGAAGTTTGACAGTATTTGGTGATAAAATCAAAGTACTAGACAAACTGAAATTTTGACCTGATGATGGCGTCAGATGACCTTAATGTCTGTCCCAAGTTTCATAGAAATCCATCCAAAAGCTGTTGAGATATTTCAGTCTGGTACAGAGCGGTGGAACAACCAGACGACATTCTCGTCCCTAGAGCTATGACACTAGCACAGCTAAAAAAAGACATTAACAAAATGGAAGAACTGAGTTAAATTTGGATTAACATAATTAGGAGGGGGTGGTGGTTGATGGATATTATCTGATCACAGGACGAGCGAGGAATGAACATAAAAAGAGAATCGACAAAAACACTGTTTGGAGTGAAGACAGTTATTTCTGCAGTTTTCTAGATTAAACCCATGACTTCCACTGACAAAACATTCATTGTTAGAAGATAGATAGACAGATAAAGAGACTGACTTGCTTAGAGGATTATCATGAGGGTATTTAAGAGGGTGTTTCAATATGAACTACTGAATTAATCTTTTTTTTTTTTAACTCAAGTGAATCTAAATTCGTTATCACTCCATCGTTATCCAACTCTTTTACTGCCGACAAAAAAGGAAAAGTCACGCATTAACATTCTTGGCTGAGGTCATTTAATCTTTATTACCCCATAAATATTTGACATTTTTGGGATAAATAGTCTCTCGGCTCCTCTTCCACTGCAGCTGATCTGAACATTATTATTGATTTTTCTTTTTATCGATCATCATACCTTTCTGTGTTGTGTATTTTACCTCGATGGTTCGCTGCAAAAAAAAAATCTATCCTCTGCAAGTACAAGTTACGTGAGTGTTACATAAAAATACTTGACAGATAATTTGACACTTGGAGCTAAAAATGTCTGTTTTACTGCTGTTTTACAGGCCTGCCAGACAGTTTGATTAAGAATATCTTGATTAAATGGAGCCCTTTTATAAGAATTCCTAAAGTTCTGTGCTGTTGGTTTAAGAGCTATTTGAGGTTACCAGATTTACACTTGGTAAGCGTAATGAGGCAGCTGGAATGTAATGTGAGAGGAGAGCAGCGGAGCAGAGCACAGGAGCTCGCTACAGTTTCCTTCCAGAAATTATGTAAAATAAACCTTTAAAATAACAGCGAGCTGGTGTGAGCTCAGCTCTGGCTATCTGTGGCTCCTGGAGGATTGATTCTGTCTCCAGATGGATGCCAGACGAGTCAGAAACCACCTGATTTATGAAAGGCTTTAATGGCGGAAAAACAACGGGCTTGGAGCTCATCCAGACTATTATTCCTAATTAATCGACCCCATATTAAAGAGGGGGAGAGACTGCAAGCCTGGCAACCTATTCCACTCAGTAGGCCCGACATGTGTGTGGTACACTATGATGACTCAACGGTAAATTCTGCTTGAGTGTGTGTGGCCATGGATGGTAGGTATTGCTATAGCTGTAAACTTTGTCTAATGATATATTAGTTAAAGTTATGGCACTTTGGTACTTTAGGCTGCACTGGAATAACAACTACATAACTCATGTCATCCATTTTTAATTCTAATTGAAAGTTCTTGCAAACTTTTATGTGATTTATATTCCTCAAATCAACAATAAATATTTCCTTTTACCAGTAGTGCTATTATAAAACTAGATTACTTTGGTGAGGGGTGCAGAGTATTGGAGATATAAAGAAGCACAAGTAACGTTAGGGAGCTCAGTGGTGCCAGTGCAGCAGGGGGACACTTGCCTGGGTCCTAACAGTCCAGGAGTAGTGGCAGAGGAAAGGCAAAGTGTTGATTGCCCTTTATTTTACATTATATTTTACATTATTCATTGTAAATTGTTCTTTTGAGTAAATTGAGCTGATCAATGTATGGTTTTATCTTTAATCGTATCTAGTGCTGCAGGTGGTGTTGGCCTCCGGGCACGGAAGCGGTTGGTGTGGTGATAGTTCACCTGTTGAGCTGTGGTGATATAATTTAAGGCTTGACGTGGCACTGGTAGTAGTTTGGGTGTTTTCTGTTGGAAAAGAGGTTTTATTGTGTGTGGCTTTGGTTATCCAAGTATAGTATACCTCAGAACACTGGCCTATAGATTGGTGCACCACACCTCTGCAATAAGGCGCTTTAACTTTTTAGAATTTTTTCATTTAACCCATATGCAACCAGGTAAGTCCTGTTGAGATCAACAAGACAGCATCCAAAAAGTTACAGCCAAACAACCACACAATAAAAAACATAAAACGTATACAGTAACATGTAGAAATATTAGAGCACCTATGCACAATGGCAACACCCAACCAACTCATTTTAATTGTTCTTAGTAATACTGCCTGAGTTTCCCCTAGGTTTACAGCTCTGGGGGGGGTGTCGGATTAAAAAAATCAGAAATTTTGCTCGGGTTCGGCCCACTTGACTGCTGTGTTGTGCTATGGCCTATTCAAGTGCTGGAAGTTGTCATTCACGTGACAACGCCTGAATGCAACACAGGCTCCGCTCCAACTGAGTGTGTGTGCAGTGCCGTGCTGCGCTGCTGTGCGAGCGGCGTGTTTCACTGTGTGTAACAGCAGTCTTTTGATGGTCATTTACACACTGACATAACAATAACTATGTCAGGTAACAAACTGCGTTGAGTTTGGGTCTGGCTCGCTTATAATTGTATCGGACTTGGGTGGTGTTCCTGTTATGGCATTTTGACCCACACTGACTGCTGGCCTCATTACTGAAGTTCATGTGTAGCTATATAAAAGTTTAGTAGGGTGTTACACTGGGTGAGCTAGCAGTAGATGCACGCTTCTGCATGTTGATAAAGATGGTGGTAGTAGTTTGGTAGAGAGAAAATAGTTCCTCAAAGTGCTTACAATAAGGTCTGTGGATTATTTTAAGTAATCGTGTCATGACTTCTGGAAAGTGACACTGCTGGTGAGTTATTAAAATATATTTTTTGGCGCTTTGAGCATGGGTGCCATCTATCTCCATTATACGCCAGAGTAGGCTGACATCTCTACGGTCGATATCTCCAACACTTGTCAACTCAAAACCAAACCATCTATATTTATAAATAGCAACTGGTAAGAGAAAATATATGTATTTTAGGTTTTAGGATGAACTGTCCCTTTAAGGCACCCTATTTTAAAACTTTCTGAATGACTGGCTTATGTGGAAATGCAAGACTTTCATTTTTAAGTTGTGGTTAGGCTACTGATGCCACCTCATGAGCAAGTTCACTCAAAAATGTCCATCTGTTGTATAAAAGTCTGAATTTGAACTAAGTGTTGACTGAAATAGAGATGCAGACTTTCAAATCAAAGCAATTGTCTCAGTTCTCTGCTTGAAATGTTTCAACTGGGCAATCTGTGAGAGAGAAGACATTTAAATGAGCTTTTCACCGCTTTTCTTGTTTTTTAGTGATTGAAATAAGTTATGAGTCCCTGCAGAATTTACTATTGAAAGGCTTGAGGCATGTTTACTAGATCCTCACTGGGAGAAGGCATGCTTTAAAGCTCAAAAACTATCAATCAATGCGAGAATTAAATTACTGCAATGCAAATGGTTGGTGAGAACTTCTATTACCCTGGTCAAACTGAACCGTTGGTCCCCTGACATCCCAGACACTTGTATCAAATGTTTAGAATAAAAGAGGACTCTGCTCCATTGTGTATGGGAGTGTCCAAAACTGCAAGAATACTGGAAAGCAGTTGTTGAGACTATATCTGAGATGGTTACAAAGAAGGTACCTCACCAGGCAAAACTGTGTGTACTCGGCTTATATCCAAAGAACTCTGTTACTAGTTCACAACAGATAGATTTAATTGAGTTTGGATTCCTGCAGGCCAGAGGAATGATAGCTCTATCTTGGAGAAAAATGGATATACCTTCGAGAGGTATGTGGGTGCAGGAGATGGCATTTTGTGCTGTATTGGAAAGACTGACTTATATAACCAGAGGAAGGGTAGGAGCATTTGAAAAAATGTGGAAACCTTTATTGGAATTTCTTGGACATCAGGGCACACAATCACTGTGAAATCACTCTACGCTGTGTGTAGAGTGTATTTATGTTATTGTCTCTCATTTTGTCCTTTTTTAAGTCTGATATGCTTTTTGTTTTATTTTGTTTGTTGTTATTTATTTATTCATTTATTTCTCTTTCTTGAAATATGTCAGGTATTGTGGATGTTTGCTTTGTGTAAAATATGTGAAAAACCCAATAAAAATATTGTTAAAAAAAAAGCTGTGAATCCCCATTTAGGTACGAATAATCATATTTGAGTAATTCTTAATTCTTATTCTTATATTTGTATTGGTTAGTTTGATGATGGTACACTATTTGACGCATTCTCTTGTCTTGAACAGGAAGTCTCTCCAGACTTTAGTCAAAAACTGTACATTTAATGGTGTCTTCTTTTTGGGAAATCATATGTCTGCATAAAATGACACTCTGTGTAAATCTGTCAAATTTTACATTCACCATGCATTATTGCTTTGGCCCGTCTGTTGGTTCACAGTATACCAACTACAAGTACATGTATATGAAAACAAATTTCTCATTTCACCTTTATGATTGGTTCAATGTTCATTCAGCTTTTCATCCAAAGCCCATTTAAAAAAAATACATAAATAAATGAATCAGACTTGACTTGATTTAACCGTACTAGACTTACCACGGAGCTCTGCTGCTCCTCGTCAGCATTGGCCACGTCTGAGTGGGAGGAATCAGCGCTTTGGACTTCCTGAACCCCCTCATTGAGGTGATCTAACTTCTTCAGCAGCTGGGTCATGGAGTCGCACGCAGCAGCCTGAACACACAGGTAAAAAGACACAAACACACTTAAATATGGCTCAAGGACAAACCCTGGGGTTAACCTTACACTGATAAATGCTGGTCTCTGAGAAATCTGCTGAGCCTTAGCCAACACACTCCTCTTCCTCATCCACCTACACCACCCTTCATTGCCTCCAGTCTCCTCGCGGATGAACGTTGTGCTTTTTAAGGGTACACAGTGTACCCAGCACTGCGGAGGAGGTGACACCTTCTCAATGAGATTATTGTAGAGCACAGACGTGAGAAGCCTTTAATAGGAGAGAAATACTGAAGCCAAAGATAAAGATACCTTACTGTTTTTAAGCTACATAAAAACAACAATGTGATTAATGCACGTGATGTTAATGTTTTGTAATATCTGTCCGTTCCATACAGCTCAGTTATGCACATGCCTAAACCCTCGCTTTCCCTCTCTTTCCCTCTCCACCCATTGGTCATGGACTCTGACTGAGACACTTGTTCACTGGCCTTCCAGGAAATGAACAAACTGCTTTGTTTCTGGGCTCCGCTGCCAATCCCAGAGTCCCAGAGGCTGATAGCAGCACATAGGGCCCCTTTGAGCAGCTTGAAGTCCTAAAACAGCCCCCTCACTCACACACATACATGCATGGACACAAGCATGCCCTCACCTACCCAACCACCCACCCACCCACTCACTCACGCACACAAACACACCCTTCTGTCCACTCCCATTCCCAAACCCATCATGTTGACCAGTTTAAAAAATATCTGCAGTAAAGGCTTTGGCAGTAAAGCCGTTTCCTGTGTGTCACAGCCCCCACATCTCCAGATTCCTACACACGGGAACACAGAAGGCTGTCTATGTGCAGCAGGGTGCTATTTTTACCCGCACTATGGGGGACAGAGCCAGGGCGAGGGGAGAACACAGGGAGCGGAGGCTTTTTCGTTGGCATGAGTGACTGCAAACATGAACAGAGTGGCATGTAAAATGTGCTAATGTGAGCACAAATGCACACCATGGCATGTGCATAGACACCCATCTGCACATGCTTACTTTTCACAGCGGAGTGCTCTCCAAGTTCATGAAATGTTAATAAGCCTCTGTCCAGAGTCTTTACAGAGGATGGAGCTCTTAATGCATCTTTATGTCTCTGCTAGAAGACCATTTCATTATATGTCTCAACTGTCTTGGAAAGGCCAAAACACCCAGTACTGTGAGCCATCAGTCTAAATATGAATAAATAAAGACGTGTAGGCTATCCTTGCTCTGTACAGTAAGGCCCAACCCCCCTTTTAGTATTTTTACTCCTATCCCTCATTTTCAAGTGACCTAGCTCCTGGGAACAGAGTTACAAGGGGTAGTGGTTAAAATCTTCCCCTATGAAATGGGACAACCTTTCAACATCCAATTTTACTTATAAAGCCCAATATCACATCACAGTTTGCCTCAGAGGGCTTTAAAGCATACGACATCCCTCTGTCCTTGGACCCTCACAGCGGATAAGGAAAAACTCCCCCCAAAAAAACCCTTTAACTGGGACAAGTCATCAGTAGTTGTAGACGGAGTTTACGTAAACATTTACGTTACATTTTCCATCTATCTGATGATGGATGCTCTTGGTTCGTTCACAACTGAAGTTTCCACCATCAATCGATTAAAGAAGTCATCAAATAAAAAAGAACACTTCTTTATTACCAGGCCACGAATGGTGCTCTGTAGGCTGACGTTAGCAACCCACACTTCTTCGCTGCCAGTCTGCACTGATATTAGAGGAGCAGTGACAAGTGTAGCAACTTCGCTGCTGGACTTAAGTTAAACTTCAGGGACACGTTTTCTCCTTAATTATGACACTTAAGGCTTAATTTTTCCTTTCCTGAGGGACTTACACATTTGCTCAGAATCCCTTAAAAGGTTTCATTTGTACAACATTGACTTATTTACTGCATTGACAGATATTTTACAGCGGAAAACGTTTCCATGGAGATTGTTTGTTTGCTTGGACTCACGCCATGGATGCCTGTTATTGTCCCACAGAGTTGGCTTATAGTTAAATGGTGAAAAAATGGCAGAAGAAGAGAAGACAAAGAAAACCATATTGGTGACAGGAGGAAAAGATCAAACTTCTGGAGGAGTACAATCAAGGAAAGCACAAGCTAACAAGTACATCTGATGCTCAAATACCAGAAAACGATTGTAAGAGGAAATTGCAGCAAAAATTAATTGGTCGCAGAGCACTCTTCTTGGGTTTTTTTTTTTTTTTTTTCTCATTCATCACCATAAACTCAGTCATGTTGCAGTTAAGAATCAGAGGTACCTTAAGTTTTTTTTAACCTGCTTTGGTTGCTAAGGTCTTTTTACAAAATCTTAAAAACGGGTAGGAAGAAAGAGTGCAAATAAACCAACAAACAAACAAAAATAAATAAATGAAGAGGGCTGAATTGCCCAGTCTCTCAAAACCTATTCATCCCTGTGACATGGTTATGGTAATCTTTAAATGTTCATTAACGATAGAAATACATTTGTTGGTCTTGTTGGTTAAAACAAATCATAGTTTGTATGCTCAAGTAAGAAAACAATGCTGAATTTGTTTAGACGATACCATATCCGTGTGCCCAGCCACAAGGCGGAGACGGGAGTCAAAACGCCTACAGAGCTGGGACATGATAAAAAAAACTGTCTTGATACTGGACTCAAGCTTGTAAGATTCACTTCACTCTAAATGCAGCTCCAATCCTTTTTTTCCTACTCTAAATTGTTACCCACGTTGTGGAGTGTGACGAAACTGCCCGAGCCAAGATATTCCAAGAATGTGCAACCACAATGGGGCCCTCTTTGACTTAACAGGTATTCAAATGAGCACTGCCAAAGCTTGTCAATAAGTGACTTTAAAAGCTACATGGTCGAACTCTGAGAACGACATCACAAAAGAAGTGTGGAGAGAACTAATCCTTTCATATCAGTCCAAGAGGGCAGAAGAGTGTGCAGTGTGCCAGAGGACTGTTATGGGAACGTGCCAGAGACCGAGGGCTGCTCTGACAGGTGTGAGAACGCGGTCAGGGGCACGCTCACACTATTGCTACGATGGACGCCTGCTGGTATGGTGCACGCTGGGGATGCCAGGTCAGAGCAGGGGAAAAATGAGAGGAATTTAAGATTGAAGGTATACCTGCCAAAATATTCCATTTTTATTCAGATCGCCCTTTTTTTTGTCTTTTACTTCAAAAAGTCATATTTCAAAGAACTGAAATGATTATGAACTCTTACAGCAGAAAAGCATAACAGCTCTTGCAACCTTGCTTCTACATACTACATGTTAAACACGTGCTTTTTTGCATCTATGGCCACCAGAATGCATCAACTACTGTACCGTACTGCGACATGCACAGTGAGCAGTACATAAAATGTGAATGATGCAATCATTTTGTTTCTAGTTGGTATTTTAACATGTATAAAATCACCAAAATTCACATTTACACTCTTCAAAATCTTTGGAAGACACACTGGACATTCAGCTGATAAAAATACAACAGGCAATAAAGAGGCAGTCAAGTGGAAACGTGCTCCTGAGGAACTGTTTGAAACTATTTGCTGCCCTCTAGTGGTGGAAGTAGGTTTCACAGTTACAAAAACAGTTTTTTTTAAAGTGTCCACAGGTATGATACACTTAAACTGAATGCTTCAGACGTAGGGTTATGGTTAAGACTGATTTTTGGACAAATTTGGAAATCAGGTTGGCCAAATTAGTGACCTCTTTTAAATCCCTTCTTAAAACGTAGTTTTCCTGATTTTTCTTTAGTTTTAAGTTCATTTAACAGGTCTTTTATTTCCTCAGTTTCTATTTACCACAGTGTTTTTATCAGTTGTTTTAAAAGTTCCTGTTTTCATCTCGTCTGTTTTAATTATTGATATGTAAAGCACTTTGTAACTCTGTTTTGAAAAGTGCTTGCTAAATAAATATTGTCATTATCATTATGGTTATTTGAGTGAGTCTACACTTTGCCAACAGGTAGGTGAAAGCATAAAGGAAAGTATGAGGTTCAGACGTAGGGTTAAAGATTTGTAAAGATTTGTAATATCAAAAACGTGGATTTTCAGGCAAAAGAATTTGACTAATTTTGACCAAAAAATGAAATCAGATGCAATGTTTGTCTCTTCAATTCAAATTTAAGACTATTTAATGACTTGTAAAGCCTAATATTTACAAAAGAGGTGGAAGGGTGGTGCTGTGGTGAGCACTGCCACCTCACAACTTGTGCGTAATATGCATGTCCTCCCCATGTCAGCGTGGGTACTCCGGCTTCCTCCCACAGTCCAAAGACATGCAGGTTAACTGGTGACTCTAAATTGTCCGTAGGTGTGAA
>JAPZEB010000006.1:17923932-17938745 GCA_029783705.1 Chaetodon striatus
GTTCACATAGGGCGTCCTGAATGAGATTTACCAACTGATTGCATAGACATGAATCATTTGATCCATCAGCTGATGTAGCTTGGATGTGAGTTGAGCTTGAAATTCATGTCCTGCCTGAACTAACACTACGCTCTCTATGTGTTACAAATACTTACTTGACAGCATTTGTGTCCAGGGTGGCATACAGGTAGTAAAGACACTTCATCCTCTCAGTGGTTTCCAGGTTGTGAGGAACCATGTACTGGGCAAAGACCCGCTCCACCAGCAACCTGTGCACACACAGGAAAAATCAAGATTAATATGAACAATATCCTCGGAAAATAACACAATTTTCCCAATTTAAAGGTTTGAGCTGAAAGTCCTGACAGTC
The DNA here is from genome assembly GCA_029783705.1 of Chaetodon striatus. Lineage (NCBI taxonomy): Eukaryota > Metazoa > Chordata > Actinopteri > Chaetodontiformes > Chaetodontidae > Chaetodon > Chaetodon striatus. Next base: position 17,924,303 of record JAPZEB010000006.1, read on the forward strand.
ATTAACCCACCATTAGATTTGTTTAATAGGATTATCTACACAAGGGTTTGAAATTAAGGCAGCTCGGGACAAAGTGCTGTGGAAAATTTGGAAATGCCCTCAAAAAAGGAAGATGGGGCATTTTTTTTAATTACTATTTATAAATTTCCTGTTGAATTTTTTATTAAATATTCATGCATGAATGAGATTACAGTCCCTCTGACCAAACATATCATAGACTAATTAAATAGACTGATATGATTTCTCAGCAGTCCTGGCATAATCTCATATTCTAATACCCCTCAAAATAAAAACAGGACATTTTTGGTCGCTTTGCATCCTTAAATGTTGGATAATCAAATTCCAGAGATTTTAAGAGAGAATTTGCTGAGCATGCACAAGTATTTTAACACTGCTCTGCTTCACGCTCTCACAGTCACACACTCAGGAACTGCCTGTTACAATACAGACTTTTCCTGTTGGCAGCAGCTTTACTGCAGCAGAGTGATTCAGAGGATAACTGCACCCTCAGACACTGTTGTGCAGTTAGATCTGATGATTCGTGGAGTTGTCGTTCTGGCTTTTTTAAAGAGGTGCCCACTTTGCTTTAACATGGCTCATCCACGTCTACTTCAGCTGGTGACATTTTGCAGTATGACTTTCGACAGCCCTCAGCGAGGCACTGTAAGCTCTCCATGTTGTGCATGTGTAGGTGGAGAAACAATAACACCAAATTTTCCAGTTCAAAGTGAAGCGAGCAATGCTGCAGTGTGCTGTCTGGCTCCTCAAAGTCCTGCATATTTCACTTGCTTATGAAAACAGCTGTGACTGCTTCACATTATGGAGCCCTGAGGCTACTGTAGGTGGTGTCTTTTCCTTTATGATATTTTTCCCTGTACGATTGTCAAACCGCAGTGACAAATCGTTTGAGTCTGGAGAGAAGCCTTTGCTTTTCGGATTCTGAAGGGCTGATTTAAAAGCCTTTCTTTATCGTTTGTGTCTGAGATGGGTAAAAAGTGTTAAGTCTGCAGTAAAGTATCTCAGTGTGATGTCATTATCTACTTTCGGCTGGTTAACCATGGAACAAGACACATTAATCAAACAAAATTAAGTGCAGAAATCCAAGGTACATTGCCAATAGCTCAAGGCACACTGGAAAGCTTTGGCTGAGCAAATGAAGAGCAATTGATTCAAGGAACTCACAGAGAATGTAATCAGCATCTTTTAGGGAACAGATTTAAATACTCTACTTTTAAAACACTCACCCCTAGGTATCAAACACTCCATTGAAATTCACGACGGTGTTTTGACTTTCCTGTGTGTTGTTAATTTAGCAGACAGAAACACATGCACACAAACCTGTCATCGATGCTGTTCTGGTAGTAGATATGGAGTAGCTTGTCTTTGATCCAGGAAATCTGTTTAGAGGCCTCTCTCCCTCCCTCTCCCTGCAGCGAGTACTTCCTGTAGATCGATGCCAGACCCATCATGGCCTCCTTGCGTACACGCCACTGATGAAGGAGGATAGGAAAAGATAAAGGGAAAGACATTCACAATCACGACAACTATATGAGAATTTTATGAGAAGCTATCGTAGCTGTAGGCCCCAAAAGAAAACATGTCATACAGCGAGGACTGGGCGATATAAATGAGACAGATCAGGAAATGTTCCGAATAAGAAAATCAGAAAGTCAGATATTCTATTATAAGCTACGCTGCTTGAGAACAAACTAAAAAAGACAATCAAATCACAGAAACAAAACTGTTACTAGCCAAAAATAGCCGGATAGTTGATACAGACAAGTGCTCCCTAAGAGGGAACTTCACAGGTTGGAGCAGGAAGCAAAGACAAACTTAAAACAATTAGAAATGTTATGGATAGCAAGGTAAAAAAAATAAAGTGATGATGTGGAGACAATCTGGCTACTTTAAGATCCATTTGGCCACAAAGTGGATAAGACACTCTAAAAAGCAGCTAGGGCTAATGCTACTTAAAGTCCCACATGAAACAGGCAAGTTTTATCTAACCGAAAACGTGCCAACAAAGACAGGAAATGCCACACATTTGTGCATCACCATCAAATAAAGCCTACACAGTGCAAGAAGTTACACTCTCATCAGCAATTAGATCCATCCCCTTGAACGAGCTGCAAGGCTCTAATGCTGCATTTCCACTGCATGATCCGGCACAGCTCTTATTTGGATTTCCATTAGCAAAAGGTGTGGAAGGTACTTTTTTTGTACAAACTTGGTCAAGGTTCTAAGTGAGCTGAGCCGATACTAGAAGGTGGAAGTTAAAACACTGCAGATCACTGATTGGTCAGAGAGAACAGTCACTAGCGCTGCCTTTTTTAAATAGCCAAGCTACCATCAATAGCGTTCACAATTTCTTATTCACTTGACCAAGATTTTTTTAAAAATGACAACCTGTAAAACTACACTGTAATATTGATAAAATGCAGACGTTCGTCTGTTTAGCTGCTAAAAAAAGGATTCAGCAAGTGTGGTGTTGAAGATGATGTCAAGGCAGTTTAATGCGGTGTCATTATGACGCTCAGCTGAGAATTCCACCTACACTGAGGCGGTACTGAAAACAAAAGAGCAATGGACCTGGTAACAAAAGTGAGTCGAGCCATGCAGTGGAAATGAGGAATAAAACACTGGCAGCTTTGCAGATTTTTGTATGAATAATTCTAACTTGATTTTTCTATTTGCAGCTCATGAAACTGTTGTTCAGGTTCTGAATCTACTAGTAGGGGATCATTAAGCTTACCAGAAATACTGACTAAATTCATATTGTAATAAATATCGATACTGACTGAAAAACATGTGATTACCAAGGTTACAAACCATATGAAAACACACTGACACATCCAAACATACAAATAAAGTTGCCCACTTACTCTCTTGTCCAGGGTCCTCTCCTTTACAAAATTTAGCAACGCATCATTCACTAGAGACAAATCTTTCTTGGCAGCAGTTACAATAGAGACAATGACATCATGGCGGATGGCCTCCTCTGGGTCATGTGATCGGACCCTCAAGAATTCTGGGAGAGAAAACAGGCACAAATGAGTAGGATGTGAGAGAACCTGCCACCTCCAACACACAAAAAACACCCGGCAGTTGCTTCTCATTTCTTAAACTTCACACTTAAATTGAACAATAAGCTTATAAGTTATTTTTAGGAGCTTGTAAGTGTGGTGATATCACATGTATATAGTGGCAAAATAAATCAACACAATGAGCAAGTTTCCCAAAACTGGATCTACTTAGGGGTCAGTGCATTTCAGCTGATGTACCTGTGAGGTCTTTTGCCAGGTCTGGGTGGTTCATGAGACAGTGACTGGCAAACTTCACACACTCCAGTCTGATAGGCACATGGATGTCATTAAACCTTTTTGGAAAGAAAATAAATGTTAATGTCAGCAACTCTACACGGCAGAAACATAAATTACCCAGCAGGTGTTTGCTGCATGCACACACTTTGCATCTCAGGAAGCCAAATTTAAGACTTTAATGACTGAACATCATAAACCAGGAGACAAATCTCACAAAACAAACTTAGTTTAAACTGATCATTGTGTAAATTATTTCTAAAACTAGCAAGAAGTGTGCGCTTGACAACTTAGGACAAGGCAAACTGACTGTTTAAGAACATGACTGAAAACTTTGTTTAGAAAGCCAAATGTGATGATGGTGTGAAACGACAACAAAAACTTTATTGTGCTACAACAACTCTGTTTTGTATGAATTCAATAGTGAACACACAACAGTACAAAACAGTAATAGCATGCCAAAAATACATTTTAACCCCTCTGATCAAGACGTCTTCAAGGATCTGTAGATGCTACGGCCACAACGCTGAAACCCACCTGCCCAGGTAACACTGCCAGAGTGGTTTATTCTGTGCGGCCAACTCTGAGTCCTTGGCTCCGAACATCTTAGCCAGCAGCTTCACCACCTGCAGCCTCTCATCATTATCATTACTCTGCAGAGACAGAGCGAAGGAGAGAGACAGAGAGAGAAATGATGCACAGAAGTTGGCTGTGTCGAATGGACAGGCACGCCAAGTCATTTACATTGACTACACTGGCAACTTTACCACTTTCATAACACAAAGGCAGCAGTTCCTTTAGTATCAATCTTGTTTTAGAAAAAGAGAAAACAGCAGAGCCAATGAGAAGTAAAGACAAAGGAAGACAAGGGTGAGGATGAAGTGGGGGGAGGAAAGCAGAAAAAACAAGCGAGGAGAGATGGAAAAAAGTGAGGGTGAGACAATGAATGAGCGAGCATGAGAGAGAGACAGAGGGAGAGTGTGTAGTCTGTGGGGGAGAAATTTTATCGCAGCTATTATTTTTGAGGAGACGGCAGTGATCTACACTCCCTCCGAACAGTTAATGAGCGTTATCCATCAGCAGGAGGCCTTTATGAGACACTGCAGAGGCAACATTATGCTGACTGGCTGACTGCTTTATCTTTCTAATATGAATCAACAAACCTGCAGAGAAAGTAAAAATGTGCAATTCTGTGGGTAATAGGTCGGAGAATTCAGGTTTTTAGACTGGTGTGTGGATAAACTTATATATCACTATAAACCCAAGCATTGCTGCTGCCTCCATCTCTGTAACTCTTGTTGATATCACAACAAAATCCAACATCAAAATTATCATAATGATGTCATTTATCTGTCAAATGTCATAAAAAAGCACAGTAAGGTGTACTGCACCAAACAACATGATATGACAAGCATAAGATGTGCCTTTAGACTTACCCAGCAAAACAAAGAATGTCTACAAACATGAAAACCCTGGGAAAAAATTCGATGTTTAACTGAAAGAAAATTTTTCTATACCTTGAGTTTGAACTCGAGCTGCGGCAGCACTGAGAGTAGCAGGTGGCTGTCTATGTTGTAGAGCTCCAAGATGAGGTCAAAAACGTGTTCGGACAGATCGCTGACTGAGGTCTTTCCCAGCATCAGCACCTGGTTAAAGAACTGATTGAGAGGACAGAGAGGGAGGAGGGATAACGGTTACTGATAACAACCAAACAAGAAATCCTACAAGCCGTGACTTTTCTTATATGCAGCTCCAATTTCAAAGCATTCTTGAGGATGTGCATATGTCTCTAGGACTGTGGCAATAATAGATGGCAAGTCACTGCCACTGCTGCTAGGTTTGTGTTTTGGAGGCACAATGTATTTACACTATGTTACTAACACCAGCAGTGTGTGGAGTGCTGCATGTTTGCCTTTTTTTTCCTGGTAAAAGAGATTTGAAAAATATTCAACTTTGGGTAAAATATGGGTAAAACCGTCATTTTTACCCAGCCGTCCAATCACAATAGAGAAGGGGCGGGGCAAATACCACTGAAAGTGCAAAAATCCGGTCAAATTACGTAATTTGCATAAACAACACCAACAAAAGAAGGTGGTAATTCTGCGTACCACCCTGTTGAGCCACCCTTAATCACAACAGGGAAATTCCTTCACTGTGACAGCTCTATATTTCTCTGCATGAAACATATGCAGAGGCAGATGCTCAGGTTACATTAGCTGTCAGGAGAAAGTACCAATGCACAACAAAGACCACAAGATGATTTACTGACACTGCCATCTTTGTGAAGAAGATCTCCTGTTTCTTGCAACTCCTCTATTTTGTGAGGTCAAAGGTGAGGTGGAGAACAGCTTCCCTAGAGCTGTCGGGGATTCAGCGTTTCACGTAAGCATTCCTCTGCTCTGCATGAACCTGGGTCCTCCAGATGTGGGACTATTCCACCCCATTCTAGTAGCCACAGTTAAATCTAAATTTATGACCCTGAAGCTGCATGTATATGACGTGAGCCTCAGCACAAATATTTGGATGCGTCAAATGTTTTATGTTCAGCAGCTGATGTTAATGTCCAACGTATCACTTAGCTTCATCATTTGCCCAGATATAAACGTCTTGCAGTGCCAAGACATTTCTAGCATGGCTGGCCCTGGTTCAAATAAGCTGGCAGTGCTAGTACCGTACTCTCCCCATCAGGCTACAGTATGCACTGTTTCACCAATTAGAGTTACAGCTCTGACAAGTTATGACTATTACGGGATGCTCATAATTGCAACATGTCTTGTGTTAAAGGCAAGGAATCCATCCAGCCATATATATATATATATATAAAAAAGTGTAGAAACAAAACATAAACAAGAATGTATTAAAAGTTTGAGCTTACATTGGTGATGTATGGTTCAATAGCCTGGGCAGTCCTCTTCAGCAGAGCTTTGGCCAGGTCATATGCTTGTTTATTCAAATTCTAGACAGCAAAACAAATAAAACAGCAGGTCAGATAACGTGTTCACACTGATGACAGATACTTTATCCAATGTGAAAATAAGGGTGTAGTCCATGATTTGTTTTACACTCAGGAGAATCCCATTAGGATGTGGACAGATGTCCACAGATGTTTGTGCACAAACTCTTAAGCTGCTTTACCTCTTCTCACCTGCAGGGGTCTCATTGAATTACAGGGTATGGAAAATGATATACTGACAATATCAACTCAGTTCAGACTGTCAGTTACTGAGCCTTCTCTGTGTGCATCAACATTCATAGTGTGATTATGTGCGTGTACACATGAATACATATTGCTTTTTGTGTGCCTGTTGAGTGTGTGTGCATATGTACCGCGTGCACGTACCTTGTGTGCTGGCACCAGGTTAACCAACACGGTGTCCAACAGCTCCTGCGATACAGTGTCTCCCTCGCAGATGATGGAGCTCATCAGGTCCACCATATGCATGTGCACCTTCTGGTTGTGGCCATTGCTAGGGAAGCAAGGGGTCAAAGGTCAAGGATGGCATCATTGCATTACTTCAATATTCCACACTAGTTCTGAAGAGGCAGCAACTTAAAATTGACTGGTAAGTATATAAAATTGGATTGTTTTTAATGTTGGCGGCACAGTGATGCAGCGGTTAGCATTGTGGCCTCACAGCTACAAGGTTGCTGGTTTGAACCCAGGGTGGGGGAGCCCCTCTGTTCTGAGTACTCCAGCTTCCTCCCACAGACCAAAGACATGCAGGTTTGGTTAACTGCTCGTTAAATTGCTCGTGGGAGTGAATGTGAGCGTGAATGGTTGTATGTCTATGTGTGTCTGTGTCAGCCCTCTGATAGTCCAACAACCTGTCCAGGGCTGTTGCCCACCTCTCGCCCAATGTCAGCTGACCCCCCCGTGACTCCTGACAGGATAAGCGGTTACAGAAAAAGCATGTTTTTAATGTTATGATTTACTTAACCGACAGCAAACATTTTCGGTTTCATGTTTTTCACTTGCTGAATCTCTCATCTTGAAAACAAACTGCTCTTGCACAGACTGCGATGCACTGATCACACAGAGCGTGGGTGTACTTGCCATTATGATCTGCATTACAGCGGGAGGTAACGCTTATTACCTAGATTTGTATCTCAGCGACTGCTGTCCTCAACGCTGCCAGGCATTACTAGTCTCATTACCTCCCATTCACTGAAAGTGTCTCTTACATACACACAAACATGAGAGCTGCATTCCCCTACACATCCCAGCTCACTGCAAATATTTCAAGCAGAGCTCTGTAGATTCTTTTTATATAATAAAAAAGCATTGTGCTGGCACAACCTTGACTCTCACAACCACAATTTTGTTCCAATGGCAAAGAGCCAAATTCTGTACTGCAGAATTCAGCCCTCAAGGTTGTGTTCAGTGGAGTGAAATTGAGAGCGGGGTTAGGAGGAAAGAGACGAGAGGAGGGAGGGCAATCAAAGAGAAACAACCGGACTGCTACTGTGCCGTTTCATGATGTTGCAGTGGAGACAGATTGAGGTGTTTGAGGGTGCTACGTGGGCTCATTTCTGACATTAAGAACTGCCGCAGCCAATTACAAGGGGAGAATGTGGAAAAATAAAAGTTGGGCATGCAGACACGTGATACACTACACTGAATATGGACACACAACTATTAACAATGACACCGAGGTGTGCTTGAATAAAAGGACTTACTTGATGACCTGGAAGAGTGTTCTGTAAAGCTGGGTGAATATCTCATTGCTGTCTTCAAGCTCAAAGCAAATATTGTAGGACTTCACCCAAGCTATGTTCTGAAGAAAAAGAGAGGAGGCAGGATGTTAGAGATGATGCCATTTACAATGCAGATGCAAACTAGGAAGGTGACAGCAGAATGTGGTAAGGAAGAGAGGGATAGCACTGTTTGGTTAACTCTCAATAATAATCTTTACAAAAACATATCAAACTTATTTCATTTAAACCTGCACTAACTTATTGTTTGGACCCTTGGGGACAACATAAATAGGTTGTGAACTCATTTTTTAAAAAATCATCCCCGTTTTAAGTTGACAGGACAAACTTGTTTGTGCTTATCACACATCCAGCAGTTACGGAGAACATCATCATTAATTTGGTGCTGTGTTTGTGTCCACCTGGCAAATGCAAACCCAGTACTGACTCTCCTCTAGCTCTGTTTTTGGTCCCTACCAACTCCTAAGGGAAGCATCTGTCTCTTTAACTGCTATATGCTCCACTATGTTCACCAGTTAGTATCTGGCTACGTCTATCCCCTGTTTGGTACTGACGGGGAGAGGAACAGTAGGTTTTTACAGTGGTTTCGCTGCACACAGCTGCCTGCTGCAACCAAAAATGAAACTATATGAGCAGTGAGATTAAACCACAACAGTGAAGGGCCGGACCACTAAACAATACACTGAGAGAGATGGTGTTTTTAGATGGCATAACAGTTCGTTTGCCTGGTTTTGGTTAAGATTAGTTTAGTCTTCCATGTTAAATTTATAGACTGTATATAAACAATGGACACAGCTACCGTAACATCAACCATTGGTTTGTGGACTCTGTTTTGAAGCCACAAGTTTGGCATTTTGGTTATCGCCATCGCCCAGAGGTAACAATGTTTGGGCAGATTTAAATGGCCGAGTTATAAAAATTCAGAGATCCATTCTTTTGTACCAGGCTGTAAACATGTTTATTCCTGCTGTGAATTTGGGCGTTTTAACTGAGGGGTCTACAGGGACTGACTTACTTTTGGAGCCAGCCTCAAGTGGCCACTACAGGAACTGCAGTGTTTAGCACCTTTGCGTTGGCTTCATTTTTCGGCCCCAGAGGTTGCTGCTAAATTAAATTACACAGCTTCATCTTATTAACGCTTTCATGGCCTCTGTAGTTGTTAATCTGAATTTCACAGCTGCTGTATGAAGTGAAAAGCAATTAATTGAATTGAAACTCTTTTAGATTTCCACCACTGGCTTTTTAATCAAAATCTTAATAATAATAATCAAATTGTAAACAAAAGAGATTCCATTTAGATTCAACTTGTCCTTCGATTTAATCAGGAATAAAATCTCATCAATGAATCAAAAGAAGCACTTTGAAAGCAAACTGAAACACACAATTCGGACGACTGAAAAGCAAACCAAACCATTAACATATTCTTCAAAAAGGATCCCCAAAAAAAACTGAGGGATTTATGCGAGTAATTTTTGGAAGGCATACAACATTTATCATTATCTATTTTAAGAGGATCAGAGTCTGCTGCAGCCTGAAGGAGAAGGAAAACAAAACTGCCAGATCGCTGCAGATACAGATAAACATGTTTCCTATTAGCCTCCATTGCACAGCAGGAAAAGTGCCTGTCATTCTGACACCGCTGCTTCCTCCTCTGTGTCTCTACATCCACCCTCAACATCATTTATTTAGTATGATACAGTTAACTAAGATTTTGAATACACACAGGCATTAGTAAATTGATTCAGAAGACCAGAGGTCAAACACCAGGGTTGGAAATTAGCACCTGCCATCTGCCAAATAGTGTTAAAATATGCAAGTGGCTGCTAGATTTGCTTCAGTCACCAGCCAAAAAAAGACAATGGTAATCGATTGAGTGGCTGATAGATTTTGGAATCAACCAGTCACAGTGGCAGGTGGCCAAAATAGTTAGTTTCCAACCCTGTCAAACACTGTCAAACTCACTGAGATAAGAGAAAACAACCGGTGATGCTTTCATGCACATGCTTTCATCCCTGCTGCCATTTATAAACTATTAAATAAAATATCACTCCATCAGCAAAAAAGTACACTAAAGAATAAGGGCCATCTCTTTCCTGGCTGATATACGGTGGATCACTTCTAATAACAGATACATAATATTCAAGACATTTCCATCAGCAGTGCAAGTAAACTGTGCAAGTTGGCTGACAGTGAAAAGCAAAAGTAGGACTGTTTCCATGCTACAGTGGCCGATTACTTCCCCTTCTCAAACTAGGTGGCTTCATCCAGAGGGTTTTTTCATAAAGATTAGCAGGTAAACCTGGACTGTGTTTCAGGAAAGTCTCTTTCATAAAAGAGGTCTCGACAAGTCTGGCCTAAGTTACCATGGAAACTCATCCTTAATATTTCAGGCTAAGCTTCATGCTCACTGATCCCCCCACAGAAATATAATTACTCTGCTTGGAATAATATAGTTTTTTCCACAAATTACATTTACTCCTCCACCCTCATATTCAATTTATGAATGCTCAAATATTGTTCATTCAAAAGTTTAACTACTGAACACAAAATGTCTCAGTATCCTACATCAGTAAAACTGTAGTCAACTCTCAGTGTTTGTGCTCTGGAGGCTTCAAGTCTCCCCATCACACTGGCGTAAGTTGCATATAGGAACAGGGCTGCGGCTGCACAATGTATATTGTCATCCCAATGTCAACTTGCACGGTACACACATTACAAAAGACTATGATATTGCGTTTTTGCCGACACACGCTGTACACCCGACAATAACAACTGCCTGATGGCTTGAGGCCGGTAAGAGGTTAGGTTGGGCTAGTAAATACAATCAGTCAGTTGGCTGATTGGGCCAGTGCGCAAAAAAGTGAGCAAGCAAACAACATTACTACGTCCGCTCTTCTCTGCCCGTGGCTGTCTTTGTGCGGATAGAACACACAGACAAACGCATGCAAGCTTGTTTACATCATAGATGAAATGGCAGTAAGTTACCTTAAAAAGAACATACCACCTGAAACACTAAAACATTCACTGGGCTGTGAATGATACCGTGTGTTATGAGCGTAGTGTAGCTACTTTGGGGTAGCTCAGTATGTACTAAGTGTGTGGTTGAGTGAAAGAGTGTGTGGGGGTAGATGTGCTCAGAGCACACAGCGGTTGGCGATAGCAGTAGACAGGAAATTCACAGTAAAGTTGGCAAGTCGTACCAAATGTACACTGGAGGTTTACGTTTGTCTATAAAGAAATACTGCAGCTCCTCAGGACTCAAGTAAAGCAAACATATACTGTATATGCAAGCACAGGTACCCTGGAAGTCTGAGTCAAGAACTGAGTCCTTTAATATCTGTTTATTTACCGCAAGTAACATCATTATCGTTATATTCAGCATTGTTGCGTATTTTCCGCATGCAGCTCTGTACTGGACCACAACTGGCTTTTAATTGCAACTAACAATTAACTGATGTCACAAATCATGCCTGTACATGCACGTCTTAAACCCCCTTTCAGCAGATGAGCAAAAACAACCTTTTAGTGTTTAAGTCTGCACGTAAATCATTCTGCACAGTGAAGCTCAAACATGAAGGAATAATAATAAAAACACATTTCTGAGTGGAGAGGGGATTTCAATCAGCAAGACAGAACCACAAAGTTTCTCTTCCATGCAACACTGTAGACATGAATGCAGTAAAAGAAACGCTTTTCAAGATAAGCTCTGCTTTTATAAGCCTTCTCTATGAAACACCACTCAAATCAGGGATGCAAACACTCTCTGTGGATATAACTGTCACCACTGATTAAGGCTGGGTTACAACAGCGAGATAACTAATCTCTTATCGAGCATTTTATCGCTCAATGCTATTTTTTTTAATTAGCAATAAGCAATGTAGAAAACATTTAGGGTATTGGGCTCTCGTTTTATCCAGTGCTGTCTTTTCACGAGGCACAAATATCCCTGGCGGAAAATTGTATTCCCATCATAAAAAATTCAGTTTACAAAGTAAGTTGACTACGCCTGTTATTTCAATGCGTCAGACACATTGAATTAACACTTCAAACCTTTTGCTGCTCATCTCATTTTCATGCTGTAGCTTCAGGTTGTGAGCACTAATTTGGCTGCCACCTTAGAAAGTTTCTTTGTTCTCAGCCAGCAAAAGGTGATAAAAGATCTCTAGTTATTTATAGCTGTAGATACTTGTTGGAAGTATCTTCAGCCAAGTGTTGAAAGCCAAATCCAATAAATCCAATGATGAGGGAATTCTTATAGATTCAGATAAAATAAGGAAATTCAATGCTCGATAAAATGCAGTCCAACCCCAATGCTACCACTGATCCGTACACACACACAGCCACATACCTCAAGCAGGTAGAAGTATCTGTTGAACTGAGCGCTTTTAGTGTCCTCCAGTCCTTTGAGCTGTCTTGTGATGAACATGAAAATGTCCTGGAGACAAGAAAGAAATACAAAGTGAGCGCTTCACACACACAAACACACACTGATCTAGTCATTAGCAAAACTTGTAAGGTTTGTTACTAAATGCAGATTTGTGCCTGCCTAATAAAATGCTTGTGTTCAGAAGCAGTTCATTACACTTGCAAACAAAAAAAGTGCAAGTGATGTCAAGTCTCCAGCCAAATGCTGCGCAAATATCAGGCCAACTTCAAAAATAAGTTGGCGAATGAAAAAAACAAATCAATTTGTTACTGTTGATGAGCAACAAGGATGCAACAAGGTTATGTAGTTAAAACAGTGAGTAATTCTGGTGAAGTGGAGTGATGTAACTTTGCAGTATTTGTTTTATTTGCCAGAGCCAAATCTTTAGCACTGTTACCTTGAGTTTATCTGGGGAGGTGTAGGGCGCCTCTGGGGCGTAAATCCTGAATATGTCTGCCAGACAGCAGGCCACCAGCAGACGCACGTCCTTGTCTGGGTGTTTGAGGAAGAAGTCTGAGGCCAGGTGGAGGGCCAGGTTAAGGTACAGCTCCTTCTCTTCCTCAGAGTCCTGGTCCATGTCCATGAAGGTCTTTACGACCATCTGAAAGAGGGGGGGGGGGGATATTGAGCAGGGGGAAGAGGGTGCCGAAGGTTAATGGCCGAATTAGCTGGGTAAATTTTCATCTGACGCAAGTGTAAAATCAAGCCAAGCTACTGAGACATAAAGGGACAGTTCACCCCCAAATCAGACATACATTTTTGCCTCTTACCTGTGGTGCCATTTATCAGTCTAGCTTGAAAATTGAGTGTCTGGTAGACTTTGTGGTCTACTAGCCACAGTGGAAGATGGACAAAAAGTTAATTAACAGCCCTGCAGGAGAGATGTCTGCCTACTTTCAAATTTATAAACCAATGACGCTGTTGTGAGCAGTTAAATGTAGGAACTATCTTCTCTCTATTTAACTACACCTGCCAATTGTATCACTGCGCAGAAGGAAGCATACATCTACTCATGGACGAGAGGCTCGTTGTGGTGACAGCGCAAGATGTTGATGTTGAACATTGATGGCATCCTCCTTTGTTGAGCGGTAATGTTAGCTAGCTCACTGATGCTAGTAGTAGACGCACACTACCTTTGGCACAGTGATACAGTTGATGGGTGTAGTTCGACAGAAAGAGAGTAGTTCCTACAAGAAACTGTTCAAAGGATCTGTCAATCAGCCAGGTCATGATTTCTGGAAAGAGACACTGCTGTTGAGTTTTTGAAATGTATTTTTTTGGCACTTTGAGCACCACAAGCCGAGCGCCATTTAGTTCCATTATATCTAGGAGAAGGCAGACATTTCTGCGGTCAATACCTCCAACACTTGGCGACTCTCAACAAATGATGTAGAGTGATAAATAACACTACAGGTAAGAGTAAAAATATGCATTGTTGATTCTGGTGCCCCTTTAAAGTTCCTTCTTAGCATTCAATTTGTTCAGCTACACCATAAACAGTAAAAAAAATCTAACTGAAAACAATACATCTTTGAATAATGCATCGGCAATGATTAGTAAACCATCCTGTCTGTTATTAAAAAGACACATATGATTACATTATGTCTTCCCTAATGTGACAATATTAAACTGAGAAGCCTTAACTCCCCCTTGATCCGTGCGACAACACAGTTAACAAAAGCAAGACCGCCGCAGACACTGACCTTGAGCCTGCGGACCATTTCCTCTTTGGAGATTTTGTCAGATATCTCCTTGACCCCCGGGGGGTAGGTCACCTTCCCGTCTGTGACTCGAGCTTTAGAGTGAGCCATCCTCTTTAGCTCTTCACTGCCTGAGGAAAGAGAGAATAACGTTTGTAATAAATCAGAGAAGAGTGAGAAAGGAGGTGAGACAAAGAGCACAGAGAGAGAAACTCCAAAAGTTAAACCTTGAAGAACTGCTGAAGCTGAACTATAAACAAAAGCAAGAAAAAGGCACAGTGTTAACT
>JAPZEB010000006.1:17945092-17957601 GCA_029783705.1 Chaetodon striatus
CAAATTCAAGCAGGGCTAAACACACACACACCCACACACACACACACACATACACACCCTGGACACTGGAAGGCTGCCAAATTGTTAGATTCTGACCTTCTTTTCCACCCCACAGCTGCTGCCAAATTTGAGTCCATCTCTCTCTTGGTCTACCACACGGACACACACAGAGCTCTGGCAGCCAATCAGAGGACAGTATTTCTTGAACTGGGGGGTCTGTCTGGATATCAGCCACCAGGGAATATTTCACGTTGAATAAGAAGCAGCAGTAAACAATCACACACGGGAAAGCTTTACTCTACATTAAACTTCTTGAACACGGGCTACTGTCGACTCAGTACTGGTTTATCACAGTGAAACACATTTATCCCCCACTGAGGGTTTTCTATCTGTCTGCTGCCTCTTCTCTCCCCATGCTGCCCCTTTAACACAGCTGCCAACAGAAATATGAAGACCCAGAGCAGCTCTCCTAACTTAATCTGAACCTTGACACAGACATCCTCTGTTTTAACCCTGTGGGTGATCACAGGGAAGCGAGTGACTGTCAGCGAACAGAGGACTGGACACCAGCTGGTTGTAAGGATGAACTCAACGACCTCCACATGGGCACTCACAAAAACACAAAGTGAGGAAAATTGGCCCAACGGGGATTTACTGTCAAAGAGTTTAGTTTTCCCCCAAATTAAATTAAATAGACATTTTCTGAACGGAGCACGTCTCTGCCAAATCTGAACCAGTGAGGGCCGGCCAGAAACAACAAAGCAGAGACGGAGGGATTGAAATACGCCCAAAGGTTATGAGAATGACACAAGGTTGGAGCAAACCTCCAAAGATGCCATATGACATGTCATGTACAAACACACAACACTGCTGAATCACGTGTCTCGTGTTACTTGGAGGTGCAGACATGTTTCCTCCCTGTATCCATTCAACACAAACCAACCACCACAGAGAGACAAACTAAAGACTGCCATTGTGGCTTTTGTAGGGCAAGAATTTGACCAAGCATCATTTTGCATAGTTTTCCTTTCAGTCGGGGAAAATAACGCTTAAGGGCTGCAGCCTGCATCACATCTACAAAGGGGACAAACAAATGACCAAAAACCAAAATTTAACTCCAAACTACAACTGCTGCAAAGTGGTTCCTGATGAAACACTAGGCTATGTGGTTGTCAAATTTTTTTGTGCCCAAGGCGCAACAAAGGGCGAGCCAAAATCTCAAGGCACACTTGTATTTATATCTATCTGTGTACAATACCTTCTTTCACATGTGTTATCACTCTTACTACAGCATAGGACAATAACAATAAGACAGATAGCTTTCGTTTACTGTCTACTGGCAGTTTTTATTCTCTTTTCTTTCAGTGGTAGATCATCCTCGTTGGTGCTTTGCTGCTCCATTCAATAAAGCGATCCATTGTCACACTTATGGTTTTCTCTTTTTAAATGTTACCATCCCTCACACTGGCTGCCAATCAGGACTTCTGATGTGTCACACACTTAAAATTCCCCCACGCAACCAGCTACAAATAGGTTCCCTGTAAAAGATTTTGTTGAACAGAGTTTGCCTATTACTAGCAAATGAGTGCCCACAACATACTAATACAGTCAATAAAAAAATCAATGCATAAATAATTGTATAAGCCCAGCTGAATATTGCAATAATAATGTCTGGTTATTACAAAATCCCATGCCACACCTGGACTGGCATGGAGAGCCACTGCACTAGATGATGTGGTTTGGTGCATAGTCATTTAAAAAAAGGCAATAAGCGATAAACAGGAGTTATCTTCAACAATACTGGCTTTGTTTTCTAAGTTATGTGGTAGCATTTTCCAACTAAAACAACTGCATAATAACCAAAACCCTTATTACATGGCCATTCAATCACATAATTCAGAGACTGCTCATGACCTGTGATCAGTGGACCAATCCGCAGTGTTGATGGAGACACCATTCAAAAATCAGAGGCTGATAGCTGTCAAAACAAAGCACTGCAGCACCCTGGAGGAGACCATCCTAACTCACTTTATAACACAACATGCAGACTCCAATTATAGAAATAACTCCACCAGTGTGTGGACATGCACTCCTTTGCTCAAAGCCTTTTGTTTGCAGATATTAATAACAATAAGTTAGCACGAGACCAGGTGGGCTGTTTTCCATCGCGCATAAAGAGTAAGATACTGCTCTGATTTCTCGTAGATCGACCACTAAATAAACAAACCATTAACAATGCGAAAAGATGCCTGCAATAATAAAGCAATGCGCCTTGTACAAATAACGTTAGCTAATAATAATGAAAGTCACAACGAAAATAATGGAGCATTACAACAGCGAGGGACGTACGAGGAGCGTACTATAATAAGTTAATGTGGGGTAACGTTAGTTAGCAGATAAGGAGGGAAACGCGTTGTGAAAAGGGTGCTTATTGTTATTATGGGATAACTTAAAACAGCGTGTCAGGGCCAGGCTGCCTTGTTGCCGTAATGTTGACCGTGGCTAATCTAGTTAGCCGCCGTTAGCTAGCTGCTATGCACACAACACTGGCTAGCGTAACCGAGCTAACGTTAGCAGCAGCAATCTCAGTGACAGAGGGCGGACAGATAGTAACGTTGCACTGAACAAAACACCCGGGCTACCCACCGTTATATCGCTATGAATACCCCGTCTTCAGCCACACAACGAAGCCGAGTGACTGTCTGCTCTTGCTGCCGGGGCTCTGAGCCTAGCAAACGGGCTAGTTATTCCCCTAGCTAACCATTTTTGCGCCGCAGCACCAGGTCAACCAGCGCTGTGAATCGGACACGGCTGCCGAGAACACAGGCGAGCAAGGCGGGCTGCGCTCCGCCTATTAGCGCTGGAAACCTGGCTGCTCCGCGGATACATCCTCGGTTATACCTCGCCGATCGCAGCAGCACCTGCACATATTCCCACATTTCAATCCAAAAGATGCGCTTATTTGTGCATTTTCTTACCTGTTACGGTGAATTGTGATCAATCGTGTCCTCCTCTGCAGCTCTCTTCCCCCTCCTAGCTCCAAAATGGCGCCAATATGTGTAGATTCAGTGCCCATGGGTACAAACCATCAACGAGTGTGTAGCGCCACCTATGGAGCGAGTGTGTGTAGGCCTTCAAGTGGTGCTCTCATCATCCTTTCACGTAAATGATTCATCCTTTTCAAGATTATTGAATTTCCAAACATACATCTTAGTCAGTGGACAGTAGCTATGGGGTAAGATTATCCATTCACTGATATCATTTGCATGATAAATAGCTTGTATTACAGAGAATCGACACTTTCATGGGGGATAATTAAGGAAAAGGAGAGTTTTGATATTTCACAGCATGTAAAGCGAGGATATTTTAGCCCACCCAACGCTGATGTCCAATACTGGATATCCTAAAACTAAAAACCAGCCTATTAAAAGTAAATACATCAATGCAAAATAACAAAATGCCTTAATTGGTGTTTAATTATTCATGCAAAATGTGCAACATTTCCTACTGAAATAGGAACATTATGTTGTTTACAGAGGATGCTAAACAAGCACATCATGCATCACAAAGTTGGGTTCTTTTCTTTCGCTCTAAAATTGAAATCCCAATATTCCGACAGCACTTGAACGCACCAAGAGACTGTGCTTCAAATGAGTTTTTTTTCTCTGTGCGAAAAATGATCTCATAAATGAGCCTGGGTCACAATAAACATACTGTTCTCATTAGTGTGGCATTCATGTTTCTTCCGAGTAAACTAGCCTATATTTATGATCCATTCAGCTGCTTCTCAATAGTGCTATTCATATTCTAAAGGTGTCCCTGCCTATTAAAGGGTATTTTATCAAGTCAGTGTGCCTCTATTCATGCAGCCCTTTCTCAGATGCTGCTGTGGAGCCTTCAGTTTCTCCCCCCTTTCCTTGCCCTGCTAACCTATTCATTCATGTGACACTTTTCCATGCAAGAACATCTGTTCCTCTTTATCACTGTAGGTGCATTTACTTTGGTTACATGGAGCTAATTGCCGATTTCCCTCATGCTCCTGAGAGATCCACATGCTTTCAAGCCATCACAAAGGTCTTGCCATGCCGGTTTACAGAGCACCACACTAAAAGATGTCTCAGAGATCAGCTGCTTGCTTTGTCCTTCTGTAGTGGGTCTCTGGCCAACATGAGCTATAGGGGGAGCTCCAATATAATGTTTCAGATTTGTAGCCCTTAAATATAAAGCACTACAGCAGACATAAATGGGAGGTTGAAGGTTTACAGCAGGGGTGTCAAACTCATTTTAGCTAATGGGCCCCATACAGCCCAGTTTGATCTTAGATGCACTGGAGCAATAAAACCATCACACAATAACCTATAAGTACCATCATTGTGTAAAGAATTACAAGTACATTCTGTAGACGTTCACCCTTTTACAAAACAAGTGCAATGTCAACAGTATGTCTCAATATTCCACATTCAGTCAGTCTATTTCTCACTGTCATTGCATGTGCATTTATCCTCACATTTCCTGATACAGATTCTTTTGAACTGCAGCTGCTGATTGACAATATTTTGCACAATATTCAGCATCTTTAAACATGGTCACAGTAAGTATTCATTGATATATCAGAGGACTGTATCCTGGTCAGGGTGGAAAAGCCTCTGAAGCAGAATTTAACTAGCTTTGGAAACCTGGCACTTCTTAGTCTAGTCATCTAGTGGGCCAGATGGGACCCTTTGGTTGGCTGGTTCTGTTTGACACCCCTGGTTTAAAGGGTCAACCTAAAAGCCCACATTTTTAAAGATGTTTGAAGTATACAAGCCAACAAATTAGTGGGCATATTGGCTTGTTTTCAGCAGTTAATTTCATATAATTTCAGACTAGAAGATAAAAATAGAAGCAGCAGACATTTAAATAATATTATGGATATCTAAATAAAATACGTTAAATCAAATCCAGGTATATAATTATTATCTAATTATTATTTAGCATTAGGGTGGTTCTTTAAGATGGCACACACATTTCAGAGCTATGCCCCTTAATGTGTAATATTCCTGAGCTGATTGATTTCCATGTGAGAGCACAATATTAGATACAGACATGACATCCTCAAACATATAGTACCTGAAGAATCCTAAATATTTCTGCAAATGGCAGAGTTGACTTGAAGCCTGTGCGCCCCTGATCTCAATCAGCCAATTAGTGCTGCAAGAGGGCGTCAGCTTAAATCCCAGCAGGAGCAACTTGGACTGGTTTCATGGCTCCAGGATGGAGGGGTTCCTGTCCACGTTTCCACCGTACACTGTCTGCGACAACCCGGTGTGCGCTCCTGCGCCTCAGGAGGACATCACCTGGGTGAAGAGAGAGGGCCGCTTCATGACCCCCCAGGGCCTCAACTACCTGGAGCTCTGCAAGGCCATCCTGTCCCAGGTCACCCCCAGTCTACCCCCTCCTCTCAAGAAAGCAAACACCAAAGAGTGCGGCGTGCAGGTGAACGCCAAAGTGGATAAAATCGTGCAGTGCTCTCTGGGTCCCAAAACGCTGTTCTACGTGGACGGGGAACATCCAAAGTCCCCCAAGAGCCCGGAGCTGTTCAAGCTGGACGGGAAGGCGCTGCACATCACGCCGCCAGTGAGCAACCTGCGCTTCCTCAGACCCGTCTCCATCTACTCTCCCGTGTTTGACCGCAGGATCGTGATGAAGAAACTCTGCGATGACGGTGGAAGTGAAGGAGAAGCAGAGGCCGATGAACATGCCGAGTCTGACAAGGAGGATGAGACGGATCACAGTGGTGAGGACACAGTAAAGGACTTCAAGACAACTTTCCACAGGTCCTCAAAGGGGTCCAACTTCCAGGTGGGTGTCTCTGTCAGGAAGGAACCCCTTCAGGGACAAACACTGGACTCGCATATTTCCACTGAGATTACTAAATCTATTATAAACCCCCCTGTCCTCCAGCTCTCTGTGCATTGTGCACAATATTCTACACTGTGTGGTAATTTTATCAAAGACATCAATTTATGCTTGTATTGTTTGATCCAAGGACCTTCTTCATGATCAAGTGAAGACCCTCCATAAGGCCCTTATCACAGGTGGAGGGGGGTGGGCTGTGTGTGACAGCCCTCCTTGGTGCCCCCATGTTCAAATAAACCACAGAAGAATGCCCCTGTGGCAGATAACCATAATAAATGGCCCCTCCTGTAAAGAGAACGTGATGAAGCACCCTCAAGTGTGCCCTTCCAATGGATATGGTGCCCTTAGCGTTCCCTTAAATAAGAAAACATGATGAAGTTCCCTTTAGAGTGGCCTTAAAGTTGCCAGAAAGCTTTCTGCACGCTGGTGCCCTTTGATTTTCCCTCCCCTACCCCTCAAATAAGCCTCAATTTGCCACTGCTTATCATGTTGGGTCATTCTGTGCTTTAGTGGTGCGTATTTCCAAGCTAATTGTCGGTTTAATTAGCACAGGGTAAGGCAAGTGTCTTTTTATAGCACCTCTCAACAAGATGATAGCTGCTTTAAATAAGACATAAAAGGCATTAAGACGAGATATAAAAGAAACGCAAACCAATATCAAATGAATTTCAGTATGCCATATAGATACCCACTCTCTACACAGTGTAATTATGTGGAGTGTTTCTGTGCACAAATGATCTCTGAACATTTAAATGTTTCTTTATTTAGTTCCTGGAGCAGAGGTACGGCTTTTTCCACTGCAAAAAGTGTAACATCCGGTGGGAGAGTGCTTATGTGTGGTGCATCTCTGGAACCAGTAAGGTAAGTGGTTTAGTATAGTTTCGTATGTACCAAGTTGAGTTCACTCATAATGATATTTTGGAATATTATTTTTTATGTCAGGTGTACTACAAGCAGCTCTGCCGGAAGTGTCAGGTGGGGTTTAACCCCTACAGAGTGGAGTCCATCCTCTGCAAGGTATATTTACTGGTCTTGCTCAAAGACTAAATGTGAATCAAGTCTTGTTTTTTATTAGTACCTTAAAGCTGGATAATTCCTAAACTGGGGTCAGAAACCTCCTGGCTGTTTTCTTGCCTCTTCTATTCACGTAACTGTCTCCTCCCCTCTTTCTCTCAGGGCTGCTCTCAGACCTTCTGCAGCTGTGAGAAGAAGCAGAGGCACATCAACATGAAGAGGCCTCACCGCCAGGACCTGTGTTGTCGCTGCAAGGGCATGAGACTGTCCTGTGATGCCACCTACAGCTTCAAATACATTGTCTGAGCTGTCCTGCGCTTTCCTACATGTCACACATGGAAGTTGCCTCCAGTAACGGACATGAAGAGATTTATATATTCTCCTTCCAGCGAGTAGATGAATCTCTGCTTTGGTTGTTAATTTGAAGCAACTTCTCAAAAGAGGCTCTTTGTTTCCCTCCATTAATCCTGGAGCTTAACTTCAACATTTCATAAAGTCTATGAAATAAACACTGCATGTCAAAAGTTGGGAAATTCTTTTAGATTATAATAAATTTGCACACAGATCTTTTTAGCCTGGTTTGGTTTGACTCATGCTGCTTGAATGCACGCAACTTTCAGCATAATATTCTAACTAAAATACTAAATAGTCTTTTAAAATGAAATCACGTTCAGCACTGTAGTGTCAGTAAAAAGCAAGAAATGGTTCTAAATTCCTAAAATTCATATGCAATCTAAAAATGTTTGAATAAATTAAATGTGAGGACAGTTTAAAGTGAAATGCACAAGGTATTATTTTGATATGTCTTTTACTTTGACACCGACTTGTACAGAGCATCAACTCAAAACAACTTCACAAAGGCTGTAAAATTATTTACAAGGTGGAAAAAAACAACTACAGTCTTCATCTAAAAAGCTTTAAAAATGTGCAATTTCTTGTTTGGCATGCATGCACACACACGTTCTCCCACACACAGGAAAGAAAAAAAAAAAACATACCCGCATGAGCTTAAAGCTCCCTTTTGTACCTCATACAAACATATCTTTCAGATAGAATATGATTTTTGATAATAAATATTTCAAACACTCCATACAGTACACAGAAGATGCATGCATGGCAGTTTGATTTGAGAGAACAAACATCGATATAAAACCTAAGTCAAATGAGTGTCGATTTGTAGCTGATCAGATATAAATAGGAAAGGGATATTTGTACAGCAAATAGAGGGGGTAACGAGGGAGTCACAAAAAGGGCCGACGACAGGAAGTGTTCAGTAGTAGCACAGGGTTTGTTTTGAACGTCAACAATGAGTGCTGAATGTCAGCATTTCCCTTAACGTGTAAGGTAACTACAAACCACACACAAACATATGCTACAATGGTTGTGTGCCCCTAACTATTAACAGTATACAGACAGAGAGACAAAATATTTGAGTGTGTACATGCACCGTCCTCTTGGCATGTGAACACATAAGGTCAACGTGTTACAGTGTAGGACAGTGAGAAATATACAGTGCGTACACTCACTAATGATGCTACAACTTGCCACGGAGGAGTGCACGGCTAATGGCATGATTAGTCTACCAATGTTTACAACAGTAGTCAGGAGACAAGCTGGTTCACTGATACAGAATATAAACAGAGCGAGGGCAGCATGAGGAATTACGCTTGAATATTCTGCATCCGCTCTTCGTCAGTCTTTCAGTCAGTCTGGAGAGGTCAGACTTTTAGGGAGCAAAAAGGGACACTAGTACAGTAGAGAGCATTCAACTGGGTCATGCATTGCACAATTTCCTCCAAAGGAGATCTAAAAACAGTAGACACAACAGGAGAGAAAGTTAATCCAGCGATTGGCTTCTCCTTCTGAGTGAAGGTGACAGCCTTTTCTCTCACAGTAACAAACAGTAACGTCGCCTCCTTTCTGTCACATCTTTTTAAAAACTAATACCAAAACTCCGTTTAGTGCAATAGCGAAAACTCTACCAGTGGTGTTACGTAGTGTCACAGGTAGTTTCCTCACTGTCGCTGGTGATGCTACCAGCAAACTACGTCCTTCTTGAAGGAGGCAGCAACAGTCAATCAAGTTCAATCAGGTCTTGAGTTCCTCTGGGAAGCAAGTTAAAAATCCAAGCTAAGAGCCTTCACAGGTCCTCGGGTGCAGAATAGATTTAGTGCTGAGCGATGACCATCAAGCAGGACTTAAAATAAGAGCACATCAATTTTACAACATGTGGCCGTAAAGCGAAGTTAGCGCTCAGATAGAATCACATCAGGTCATCTTTATCAGCAGGCAGCAGTCTGTAGTATCTGATGGGTTCAGCAATGCTTCCCATTACGTGTAGGACATGATTCAGTGTTCTTAAAGTTTAAAATCTCTAGGATGTCATCTCCTTTCAGAAGCAAAGATCTGAGCATCGCTCAGGAATAGTTGGTTTCAGGCATTGTAGGTTCATAGAAGCTCTTTAGGTCCTCTGGCACGGTAAGTTAAAGTCTCAGGTCTGGACGTCTGACGGTTCAGCATTCAGGAGCCCCCCTACTTTCAGTAGGGGCAGGGCGGCGTGCCCCACCTTCCCCAGGTAGCGAGATAAGGGCGCAGCAGCTCCACCGAGGGAGCAACAGCAACCCCATGCTGCAGCCTCTCCTGGGCTGGTGGGACAGGGAGGGGGAGGCGGGGGAGGGAGAAGGGATGAAGATGGGGCAGGGCCATGGGTTAACACTGTGTCATGGCCCGGGTGTGCAACTGGGGATGGGCTTGAGTGTTTGTATGGAGAGCGGGGGAAATGGGGGAGATGTGATCCCCGAGGGGGGATGGTAGATGCGTGTGAGTGTGTGAGCAAGGTGGGCTCTGAGGCCACGGTTGGGAGCATGTTGGATGTACGAGATGGTATCAGGTGTTTGCTGCTGTGTGCGTGTAACAGTGGTGAACTGTGTGATGAATGACCTCTGAAAGGATAATAAAGGTTAATGTTCTCATCGAGGTCACTCCTCCTTGGCTCTTGTGTGTGCGGCAGTGTAAAATCAGGTTGGCCTGGTGTGCTTGAGCAGCTGTGCGATGAGAACAGGTCTGGGGGTTTGGGAAAATCAAATAAAGAGGTATCAGAGTCTACAATGGATGTGGATGAGAAGAGCAGAGATGGGTCTAGGTCTAAATATGGTTCTGGTTCTGGTGCTGGGCAGGGCGGTAGGCAGGTATCTGCCTGGAGCTGTACAGCCGGGGCAGCAGACACACAGGAGGAGGCAGGGGCCAGGTGTGTGGGTGCTGAGCCTCCTCTGTAAGAGCAGGCTGAGATGAGAGGGGATGTGGAGATGGCTTTGGAAGGGTCAATGGCTGCAGTGACGGGGGAGTTAAGGGTGGGGAGGGAGGGGGTGGGGGGCTCCTGAGCTCCTGTCAGAGGCTGGTCCCGGAGGCGCTGGAGTCGGGGAGGTAGGTTGTGACGACCCGGTAACCCTGGGCGCGGCGGATCATGTCGCGGATCTCCCCGTTGAGCTCCAGCAGCTTGGAGCAGATCAGGCTGAGGTCCTGGCGGGAGCCAACCAGGGCAATGGTGCCCGTCTGGCCCAGCGTCTGGTGGCGAAAGTAGACATTGAGCAGTGTTTGGACCTCGCTCTCTGAGGTGCCACCGAACACGCCGTTGGGCCACTGCCTCCTGAAAATGAGATAAAAGGAAGATGAGGTAGGTCAGCGCTATGTGCACGTTCAGAAAATACTGTATGATGTGTGTGTGTTCATTTCCTGGAATAGGGCTGCTGCCTTTTGTAGGGGAGAGCAAAAGAGGTGGTCACGTGTGTGTTCGGTAAAGCAATTTCCACACCAGTTTTTTCGGCAATTAATTCACACATGAATATATTTTTTTGGACTGTGGTTTTTGTCATGAGCACTTTCACACAACAGGATTATTACGTGGCATATCCATATTCAAGAATATTAACTATAAGCACAAACAAGTGGATGTTCACGTCATCTAGCAACCATCGTCTAGCTTAGGAGTTTTGACAGAACTGTCACTCACCTGCACTCCTGGATGTAGCGCACAGCTTTGGTGAACTCGTGGTTCTTAAGGCACTCCAGTATGGCCTGCACAGCTGCCTCCGAGGTGGGGAAGCTGGGCACGACCATGGCTGCCACCTGGGTGGCATGTGCGTGAGTGTGGGCCAAGTGTTTGTGTTCCAGGTCGCTGGCCACAGCCGCCTCTGCTGCCTGCAGGCTGGTCCTCAGATCAGTGAGCTCTCGAGACATGTTCAGAAGCTACAGAGTAGGAGGGAAACAGATGGTGGTTGAGAGTGTGTTTGTGTGTGTGTGTGTGAACTCATCACAGACAGAATGTTTATATCATTTGATTCAGTGCTTAAGATTCACTTTAGGAGCCAGTGGTGTCGAAAAGATTTTTTCTTCAAGTCTATAGCTTTAAAAACATTTAGTAAAAATAGATTTATTTAAAAATGCAATATGTTCAATTTTAAAAGACATTTTGGAAGTACAAACTATCTCATAATATATCCAAGTGGAACTGACTTTGGGGTCAGGCCGGACCTGTAATAATTCATTTCACTGACAGTGACTGGGCAATAAGAAACACCTGTTGGCGAGCCACTGGTTTTATTTTAAGCTTTGTCTCCTCTGTGAATGGCTGGCACGCAGTGTGTAGTATGTTGAACATGTCGCTAATGACAGTAAATTTAGTTTAGCTGTATGCAGGTCCATGTTGGTGTGGCAGTAGGAGCAGGATGTTGAGAGGAGTTACTGCGACCGTGGATGCTTCTACTCTGTTGTGTATGATAATTTTGTGGCATCCTTGCCGGCTATTAAGAAAATTTAAAAAAATAAATAAATTGTAGGTGAGCCCAGAGCCTGGAAGGTGTCTTACTTTGCTTGATGTAGCTGTGAGTGCTACTGGACCGCCTTTACAAGGTACAGGCATGTTACATTTGAGTGGTCAGATTAAGTTTATTCTGTACAACTTTTGTTGCATGTCTGTATGTGTTGTAGAGCTCCTTGAGCTTTCGTGTACGAGGGTAGTTGAGGAAATCTGACGAGGGATCTGCTGTATGGCTCATGGGTTTTGACTATATTTTCTTTTTTGAGGAATAGTTGTATGGGGTTAATTATGTTTTGTCTTTGTTTACAGCCAGTGAACCACTGCCTTGGTGTTTTTTCTTTTTCTTTGTTGACGCTGATTTAGCTGCTCTCTTCAGTGCCTACCCCACGTTGCTGTAACCTGGCACCCTGTCTACAATATTAAATGGATAGTTCAGATTTTCTAAGTGGGGTTGCATAAGGTATTTATCCATAGTCACTGTATTATCGACAGTAGATGTCATGGCAAGCTCCTAGTTTGGAGAAGCAGACAGGAGTACCGCCACGGAGGCCAAGCAATGTACTACTGTGGATGGGGGCAGGAGAAAAATGTATTTTAGCCAGCTAAAAAAAAGCCAGACTAAAAAGTCACTATCAGTTTAAGTGTATGCTATATTTAGAATATTTTCACCTCTTTAATTGGCTCTCAGACAGCCCTTTTAGAAGAAGGACTGAAGCCGCGATATTGCATTCTACTAATTTTACCTCTAAGAACACAGGAGCTGCTGGGCTATCATTGCCTC
>JAPZEB010000006.1:17957701-17992705 GCA_029783705.1 Chaetodon striatus
AGGAGCTGCTGGGCTATCATTGCCTCGATCGCTTTGTTTGTCTTATTGTGTGACTGAACTAAGTGAATCTGAACTAACCCTTTAAAACACCAAAGTCACACAACAACACAAACTGACTAATCGAGGCAGCAGTCGAACAGCAACTTCTTTGTTCTGAGAGGCAAAATGAGGAGTCTGGCTTTGAGAGGAGCACTGATAACAGCTTCCATTTAAAGACAGCTTAGATAAAGGCTTCATTCTCTGTTGGAAAGGGCTGTCTGACTGCTGGTAAAGTGGTGAAAATATTCTAAATATGGTGTACGCTTAAACTGAGAATGATCTTTTTTAGGTGGCTAAAATATGTTTTGCTGCTGCCCCCATTCACAGAAGTACACTGCATGGCTTTCATGTCAGTGCTCCTGTCTGCTTCTCTAAACTGGGGACACACTGACTGCCATCTACTGTAGGTAATACAGTGATTATGGTTCAGTTCATCATACAACCCCACTTTAAAAAATCCAAACTATCTCTTTAAGCAACAGAACAGGTGTTGAGCCTGTAAATGATGTCTTTCTGAGCTATGACTTGGCTCACCTCAGGCACAGAGCTGATGGCATGAACTTGACCAATGAGCGAGCAGTACGACTGGAACAGTAGGAGAAGCTGAAAATGCAGCTTGTAGAGCCTCTGACAAAGCTCCAGTTGCTACAAGACATCAAAGAAGAAACAGGGTCAGATTCCTCGGTGGCACTGAACGCACGTACACAGTCATATTCTTAAAAGTACACACCCCATACTGTTCATACGCACATGCAGAGGAATACAAACACGCAATAGCACAACTAGCTGATTGTCTTGTGCAGAGTAAATTAAGCAGTGTATTCAAGAAGCAGTAAAGTGAAGAAACTTGTAAGAGAACTTACGGCAAGAGACTCCATTTGCTAGACAGCGAGAGAGCATGTTAGGGCATCAGAGTGAGGTGAGAGGAAGACAGAGCGTCAATCAAACACATGCACGGCACAGTATCAACCATGACTATTCACAGTCAAGCTACCAAGAATTAGTCAACAGTGTATAAAACCCAGCAGCTTTAAGTTTCATTTAGTGTGTAGTGGTGGCTACAGGGGAAAAAGTCAGGAGGAGAAACTAGGTAACACACAGCACACGTGCAAAGAGAGCAGATATTCCAGTGTGACAGAATCACAAAGGAGAAAAGAGAAAAGATTACAAAGCACAGATGCAAAAGTTAACCCTATGTTGAGCGTTTCTGTTTGTCTGTAAACTCAAGTTGCGGTAAATAACTTGTAAACAAGTTGCCTGTACCTTCTCCTCTGAGTCTCCAGGCTGGCAGGTAACTACACTGTCACCGGGGCACCTGGGAAATGTGTCCTTACAGTTCCTCAGCCACTGAAGGTAAAATGTAAGGTGACAACAGCAGGGGAAGAGGGTGGTGCATATTTTGTTAGTTATACATTTACATGAAAAAAACAACACAGAACAGAATCATAAATAGCATGTAGAGGTGAAGTTACCGATACAGCAGCATCCTCTCTGGTGTTGTAGGTGTCCAGGTACTCTTGCAGCTCCAGTGCACTGAATTTCATCTTTTCAAGGAGACCATATGACATAATCTGGAAAGACCAACAATAAGAAAGAAGATAGTGGAAAATGTGTTAGGCTTGCGTAGTTAATTAAACAACACCAACATGCTGTAATCAACGGCAAATCAATCATGCCATTACTCACCGTGTCTGCATCAATGTAGATTGTGGGACAATCAGAGCATGTGGTTAGCATCTGTGAGGACCTGAGGAACTTCGACCCGATGCCCCTTAAGCCCTCTCCGAGGTAAGTGGCGACATCAGTGGTCAGGATGCAGAATTTACCCTGAATGTTCTGAAGAGGAAACAAAGTTTGATTAATTATTGTACTTTTGTACAAACATTCATCTAAATCCCTACAGGATATGATGTTTACTGATTATAATGATGACTTCCTGTGATTTACCTTAAAGAGAGACGAGAACACTTGAAAAGTGTGGACGGCGCAGGACCCATCTGAGTCGGTCACAAGCTGGTTGATGTGACAACGCCACGCCTCCTCAGCGTCGTCACACACTGCGGGTTGGAAGGCTGCCAAGATGGCGGAGAAAAATGGAGAAGGGGGAGGAGGAAAACCAAGGTCTTCCAAGTCATCTACATCATCACGTAAGCTGTCGCCATGGAAACGGGAAAGAAATGGGGGTACAAAGAAAAAAAGGTTTTGATACCTTCCCCCCGAAAAGGTTTTTACATCAAAATCAAGAGCCCTGCCAGCCTAATACACACGTTACAGGGGGTGCCTCAAGGATTAATAGAAATCATCTATTAGGAATTATTTAATATCAGAGAAAGGGTGTGGAAAATCAGGACAACAAATGCAAAACAAACAAAGACAAACAATGGTCACACACTGAATCTAACTAGCAGGGATGTAACATATAAAGCATGTGGTGACTGAGAAACACTGCCATTTGCATGCAACCTTAAATTACCCGTATATGTAGAAGTGTTTCTATTTAGAAGTTTAGTAACATATACAAGGTTTAAAGTCTATTTTCATGAGGCACTGTCATTATTCTAACTGGGGGTTTGTATATATGAGAATGCAAATGAAAATTGGTTGTCTCAGGAAACTATTTACAGCACACTTCATTGTGAATGACAGCACAGTATTAATGCCCTGATTTGTCCCAGTGCTGCGTGCACAAACATTCTGGTTGTGACAGATTAAAATAAGCGCTTAAGACTGCTGCTTAACCGAGGTTTAGTCCCAGTGTCTGTCAATCTGCCAGTTGATAAAAAGTTCCAGCGAAACAATATTCCTTATTGTTTCCTGTCTGTCACATTCACCTGGGCAGACAGTTGGGGTCTAGAAAGTCCAGCGGTGGTTGGCAGTAGTCTGCGTTGAGGCCGTGGTCCAGATTGGGAGGGTGATCCAGAGGTTGCCCCGGCAACTCCAGGGTGAAGCTCTCGCCGCAGTCTGAGCCTTGTGGGACCTCGTTGGTGCTCAGCGATAGTTCGTCATCTTGGGCCTGAGTGTCCTCGTCCTCCACGCACACCCTCCCCTGAGGAGACAAAGATATTAAATTTTTCCTGAAGATAACAAATGCATCTGTACTAGAGCTATAACAGTTTGTGTATTTGGACCAAAACATCACAGTACAGAGAGTCATGGTTTGGTGCACGCAGGATGCATGGTATGGATGTGGAACCAGAGCACGAATTCCATCAAGAAACTTGTATTCGCATGCTGCAGGAGGTAAGCACAACAAGTGGAGTGGCCTACAAGTCACACTATGGCGAGCAAAAATAAAAACGCCAGAGCTGGAAGACCTGCCTGCCTGTTCCCAGTCAGCTACAACAGCAATGGAGAGAGAGCTGCTCCACCATGGTAAGGTCTATGATAAGGTCTACACAGAAATGCCAAAAACTGCAGTTCTTTGAATGGCCACTTGGGGCTGGTTCCAGAAGCAAATCAATCCCCACAGACCCCTATGTTAAAATGCCCAACTTTACAGCAGAAGTAAACATGTTTACAGCCTGGTACAAGAAACAGTCTTGATCTCTATTGCTTATTTCCCTCTTCATGAAAACTGCACTGGCAGTGAATTTTTATATAACTCACCTGTTTATATTTCATTAAGTTTTATAGTCATGCATATTTAAGGACGAGCTGCTTTAAGTGACTGGCTGTCTGCCGATAGTGTCCTTGGCTTCTCAGTCAGATCCATGCCTTGCTCCTTCACAGCACCAGCCTCTCACCTTTGGTCACTTGTGGCTTCAAAAAACAATGACGGCGATGCCCGTACTCAAAGCTTCAAAACGTCGCGCCAGCTACATCCATTATTTTTACACTCTACGATGGAAACACATCCAACATGCTAAAGCACATTTGACACCGTCACCCAGATGTGCATGTCAAAAAATGTTTAAGTAAAGCCAAGGTGGAACTAAGTGAAACACTTCTCCTAATGCACAAGTTTTATTTTTTATTATTCTATTTATTTTCAGTTTTATAGCATAACAGATGCTTTTCACTTTTATAGCCTGCATTTTGGGAAAGTGTTCGTAAAGTGTAATACAGAAATGTTCTTTATTTTAATGATGAAAGCAGTTTAACAAAGTTGCCAGTGGGCAAAATCTTACCTCAATCCCCAACATAAGGAATTTGTCCGTCTTTGACACTTGCACAACTGTCTGTTCAAAATAAATAAAATAAATGTATCCTTATGCATTTGTTTTGTTTTTCTCTACTGCACCCAAACCATGACTTTTGTGTGCCATTACACGCCCAACTGTACAATGCAGGAGGGCGTATGTGTGTAAATGTGTTTTATTCCTCACATGTAGGCCACTGTGATCATCATGGAGCACTCCCTGGCCCGGCGTGATGGCATTGAGGGATTGTGGGTCGGCAGACGTGTCATAAGAAGTAGACAGAGAATCAGTGTGATTGGTTTCCTCCGATGGAGAAGGGTTAGTCTGGAACAGGAAGGCAAACCAGGGACATCTATAATTTGAATTGACTTATTCCATCAAATTGGGTCATTGCAATATCAGACAGAGTTTTTCAGGCTTCACTGGACGTTAATGTTGCATTGTTCCAAAAGTTAAAGTTACGCACAAGCTGAGAGTGAGACAGGCTCTGGCTAGTTGAAGACTCCTCTTCCTCTGAGGACTCGTCTGAGTCATGGGGGTCCTCGTGGCCCAGGCTGGGGGTGCTGCCTGAGTGCTGGCTCTCCTCCAACAGGTCACCCAGCTCGGTGCTGTCCAGCGAGCGTCGACGCACGCCCCAGTTAAAGTTATCGACAGTCTCGCCCTAGATAAAACACACACACGTACACATTGGAAGACAAAAGCAGAGGCAATGGCAGCAGTGAATTTCACTGCTGTGAAAACAGTCTGAAGAAAACATGAATAGTTGCTTTTAAGAGCGTCTGAGACAAGCACAAGATGCAAAATGTTATTCATGGCATGAAAATATGCTGGAAAGGCTGTTTGCATTCAATATGATAATCTCTTCCCCCATAAAGACACACAGTATCATTTATCACCATTATGACAAGTAGCAGTAAGGTCAGAAATGTAGTTCTGCAACCAAGCTGTGAGAGAAAAATGAAGCACAATCATCCTTTTTTTTCAGTGTGAAGAAACAAAGGAGCCAGCAACACCACAGCGCTGATGAAAGCTAATGTAAGTGCTCAGTGTGAGAGACCTTACCTGGAGCTCCTAGGCAGCGAGGGGAAGAGAGAGAGACACAGAGTTAGACAGAGAGAGAGACATGTAGGAGGGACACAGAAATACATTTCAAATATATTGCTGCTAAAGAAAGACAGGCAGATAAAATGAAACACGCATTAAAGGGAAAAGGGAAGGAAAGGGACAGATACTTTACAGTTAAAATCAGGTCACATAACTTTAAATGGCCATTGCTAACATACAGTGAGACATGAACTCTCACCTCTCCGTCCTCCAGCTCCACGTCCAGGAAGTCAAAGTCTCGGAAAACCCTGAACTGCTGCTCGCTGGCTGTGTCGTCTAGCGTATCCTCTCTGGTTCCGCCCTCCTCTGATGACACACCGCTTTCCCGCACCTCCATCATGTCCAGGTCGCCACATGATGAGAAGATCACCTGATGAGAAGGAACGAGAAGAGGATTTACACTTATCACGTGAAGCTTCTTCATGAAACTTAGAGACATTAATCTCCATGAACAACTAGGGAAACTTAAAGACCTTGCTAAGGTTAATACTTTAGAGAGAAAAGATTTTTGTAGACTGTGAACAAGCAGACAATACAGGTAGAGTATTATAAAAATGAGATAAGAGGTAACTTACAGATGGGTTCTTGGTGAGTCCAACTTCTTGTCCACAAAGAGACAAAACATTCACCAGCTTCTCTCTGGTTCTTTTCTGTATGTGGGAGAGAGACAGATATAAATAAGAGTATTAATCAAAGAGAGAACAGACATAAACGCTCCTCTTCCTCTCCTGTTCATTTTAAACTGCTTCAGATGTTAAAATAACCAATAAATCAGTTGAGCCCAGTGCAGATTTACATATATACAAAGTCTAGCATGGTTTTTGCTTGTGCTACTAAACTATGGTAAACAGCTACAGAGAAATATGACTATCAAGTAGAGGCTATTCTGATATTTGTAGTGTTTATGATATTACAATTGACTGTTAGTGTCACAACAGTATTGAAGACTTAGTTAGAGCTACATAAAGACATGTGCATGAACTGTGAGAGATCTAAACATTCTGATGTGGCCATACCTTAATGAAAGGGTCTAACTCTACCTGTGAGGACTGTGGTCGCCTCCAGCTGACGGGCACCAGGATGGTGTTGGAATTGGATCCAGAGGAGGTGGAGGAAGTACTGCGGGTTACAGCCATGGCTCTGGCCTTCCCCTCTCTGCCCCCTGAGCCCTGAAGCTCGTCGAACCGACGTCCAATCACTGGAGTCTGTAAAGAAAACAGTTTGAATCTCACACACATTTATGGTATGTTAAGAGTAAGTGGGACAGACTGTGTTGCTTCCTCACCTCGGAGATGTCAAAAGTGAAGTCCAGTGTTTTTCCAGGCAGAGCTTTGGATGAACCGTCCCACACCCTGCTGACCTCCAGGTTGGACAGGTCACCCTGAGAGTGGCCATACACTGGATGAACTAGGCTTGCAGAGCGCGATACCACCAGCTTTAAGATGTTTAAGGCGTCCTTCCAGTGTACCGTCTGTGGAATCACAAACACAGTATAAAAGAGACAGCAGTGCATGTTTTACATCACAGTTACTCGGAGAAGTAGTGGGATATACTTCAGTTAAAGTACTTTAGGAAAGTTACCTGGACAAACTTCTCAATGGTCTTTGTGACATCAGCATTGAACTGTTTGACTTGTACAGCGGTCAGGTCCATGTGGCTCAGCAGACAGTAGATTATCTGGAGCAGAGACTGCTGCATACTGGGAAGGCCCTTATCCAGCAGCTGAGAGGTGGAGAGAGACATTCAGTGAGTGAAAAACTTGCTTTCCTAAAATGCATTAAGTTGTATTTATAGTATATTCTTGTTGCCACACTGGTAGAAAGCTATGGAAACATAGAAATAAGGTATGCAGTGCATATTTATCAGCATTTACCTCCGCCATATAGGTCACCATGTTGAGTGTGATGTCAGAGAAAGCTTCGTGGAGGTAGCGGCAAACCACACTGACCCAGGAGAAAGGATCTCGTGTGTAGGAACGTGTTTTATAGAGAGTCATCACATGGGCCAGATGGGACAGTTTTGTGTTCTTCTCCACTAAACACACCTGAGAGAGGAAAAGAGAGAGCTTGTACTTCTTTTCTGTGCATGTTTATTCCTCCCTCTTCATTTTTTTTGTAGACAAATATGTTTTAACACCTTATAAAGGTGAACCCAAAGTAAACTGAAGTAAACCAAAGGAAACTAAAGTGAGGTAGACTTGGCTTAAGTGGAGAATTGGACCGTACCTGTGCGATCCTCTCAGCGCTCTCCTTACAAAACTGCGTTGGATGGCCAAAGTGCTGCACCAGGTGAGGCAGCAGACAGAGCACATTCAGGGGGAAACCTGCACAGAGAGAAGAAGTTGAACATCCAATAGTATAAGAAAACTACAGACTTGTTTTTGAGCTTATAAAATAACACAGGATGAAGATAACTGTGATCTCTAGTTCCTACCTATAGACTGTGAGCTGTCAACAACAGGCACACGGGAGACTGGTGTGAGCTGGCAGAAGAGCTGTAAGGTCAGGTCAGATGTGGCCTGGGAGGTAAAACCCTTCAATAAAAGCTGCTGAATCCCAGAGAACCCGCTCCACCTCAGCTGAGCCTGCAGCTTCTCGAGGCGTTCGCGGTTCTCCGCTCTGTCTAAGGGCACCTAGGGAATAAGAGTTTGGTTTAAGTGAAACTGGAAGTTTACTGTATTACTTAGTTTCCTCTTGAAATACATTCTGACAACCTGAGGCATTTATATTTTTTTTTATAGCCAATTGATCACATGTCTGCACAGTCCTGATAGCTTACAATCCCTTCATTTTTTATAGGACAGGAGGCTTTTATTTGAAAATATAATAAACAATACAATTTTTTCCCTACTAGCAAAAATGTGAGGCTCTCAGGATGGTTCAGTTGGTAGAAAGGAGCAGCGTTCTGACATTGCTTGAACTCATCCGCTTCTAGTCTTATCTTTGTCCTAACTTTTTCTACAGTTGCGTAACTTCACTGCTGAGATCAGCAAGTTTCATCTTATCTACCTTTGACAGCAACTTGTGAACGAGGCGAAGCGACATCTGATATTCAAACTCAAAGTCCGACTCCATGAGGGACACGGCCACCCAGAAGACAGTGGCCAGTATCGTTGATGGATGGGAAACATGGGCAGGATCTGATAGAACACTGGGATCAATACGATTGGTTGATGACGTGCAGGACCCGTAGGTCCTTCCTGATCGGGTGAGACCATGACTGTTGCAGGCCTGTAGATTGAAAAATATAATAAATACGTCACTGAATTAGTGAGATGCACAACAAGTCTGCCCCGGCATTAAGGAGCCAAGAATCTTCCTTTCTTGCCTGTATGCGATCCAGAGTTGCACTGCGAGGAGGATCACTCGCATGGTGGCCGCACTCGCCAAACTTCTTGGGGACCGAGTAGGAGCGCTGGTGGCGTTGTGACGACAGACCAACAAACCCAGGGCCGGGGAAGTTCAGCTGACCTGTGCTCTTTCTGTTCATCAGTTTGTCACTGGTCACAAAGTCTGGTGAGGACGTCCTGTGAATCAAACACAGTCAAAATAAATATGCTTGCCAATGGTGTCCGAGGAGTTTTAGCAACACAAAGGCTAGCTAAATTTTAATTTTCACATATAAAGAGCAGAGGTTTACCTGGTTAGAGCTGCCATAAGGTCGCTGTTTTTCAGGCACTCTGCTAGATTCACCACCACTGACTCCAGGGTCAGCAGCACCTCCATCACATAGCCCTGAAACACAACATGGATTCCCATTAGCAGAGTATAGAGCTTGTTAAGTGCTGTAATAGTTCCTTAATATACTGCCTCTAACCCAACAATTTCTCTCTCACCTGCACCTCGTCTCCATGTTCTCCCACCACCTCAACGAGGCGGGAGACCAGGTCAGAGACAGCGTGGTTGTTGATCGGCTGTTTGAGGGCTCTAAAGATCTGGAAAGAGCGCCCAGCGTAGTGACGTGAGGAGCTGCACAGAGCCGTCTGTAAGGCCACGTCGCTCAGCTGTTGCTCCAGGTGGAAGTCTGTATAAACAGATGGGAACAAAGACACATAGCGTTACACCAAACACACATACAGGTTTGTTCAGAGATAAAAGTTATTACTTTTCACAAAATAACATAATTGTTGAAACTTTATTGAGCATTCTGTGCCAATGTTTTGGATTTTGCAGGACTAGTGGATTGCCTGAAGGAGACTTCAAACCAACCATTTAAAAAAGGAATACAGATTTTCAGATATGCCACACATGAATTATGACATCAGAAAAAGACCAAAGACATTTCTCTTTCAGCGGTTTCTCACCTGACTTAGACTCCTTAAAGACAGAGACAACGTGGCGTAGGAAGTTTGTCAGCTGCTCCGTGCTCTTGGAGTTGGGGTTCTTTGGTGTGATGTCCTCGTGCACCCACAGCGGTCCAAACGCTCTGAGCAACGACAACACAGTACTCCAGGCACTGTATACCCACCACCAGTAGCACCACATACACGTTACACTAGCACTTAAAGCGCGCGCAGTCGCACAGTGCGCACCACAGTGAGATTTTCACACACACATGCATACACTTCACAAGCACACCTGCTCAAACATTTGTACCCCAAACTT
Organism: Chaetodon striatus; assembly: GCA_029783705.1. Taxonomy (NCBI): domain Eukaryota; kingdom Metazoa; phylum Chordata; class Actinopteri; order Chaetodontiformes; family Chaetodontidae; genus Chaetodon; species Chaetodon striatus. The sequence goes on from JAPZEB010000006.1 coordinate 17,967,588, forward strand.
CTAGAATCGCATGAAACATCTCTGGCAGTGTGCGTACCTGGTGGAGAGGAACTCAATGAGTTTGTTTGTCTTCTCGTCGGTTTCATTGGGCGTATCCTCAAGGTCCTCCAGGTCATCAGGTGTCACAAGGGGCAAATTTCCAACACTGCCTGCAGTGCTGCCACCACCCAGACTGGCAGAGGAGGAGTTGGAGGTGGAGCTGAGGCCGGAGTCCGCCACTGGAGATGCCTGCCACTCTCGCAGGAAGTCAGGTGCATCTGAGGAAACATGATGATAGAAATGACAAACAGAATTAGGTGTGCTATAAATATACTGCCAAGCAGGTTTATCATATTGTTATGTATTGTGATGAATCAGTACATGTTTTTATAGGTTCACTCATATTAAAACTGATCGAACAGTTTTTTTTTTACACAATGGTAAACGTCACACAGTTAAGTCATGTGTATGCATGTTGAGTTTTTTTTCTACTTACGTGACTGCTGGTACTCTGTGTGATAGCTGGACTTGATGGTGAGGGTCTTGTTGTCACTGATCTCTCTCGTCAGCATCAGAACTGAAGCTATAACCTGAAGACACAAACAGGAGGATTTGTCAGTGGCTACTGAAATTCATTTTTGGCTGAATAACTCTCCATTGCCACCACACACAATGTTAATTCAGGCTACACTGGCATAATAATAGCAAGTATTAGGATCCCACTCTGACCTGGAAGTTGTTGTTGCAGGAGAGGGCAATGAGGAGGTGGAGAAGGAGACGTTTGCTGTGTTCATACACCTCTGGTCTGTAGTGGTCCAGACCTGGCAAATAAAATACACAATCAATATGAAAAGACCGGGTTAAGATCACTAAAATAAACATAGGTATAGATACATACAAAGAACGAGGCAAACACAGCAAGATAACCAAATGCTGTTGTGTTTTTCTCTTAGCTTACATTGATCTGTATCTGCACATCTATCTGCTGCAGATAAACATCTAATTATTAGGAATTCATTATTTATAAGAGCAAAATATATTAACAGAACTGTAATATTGACAGATCATGTTGCTGTGTCAAGAACTGTTGGTGTACAGTACAGTTTCTGCCCACTTGTATAAGGGCTTGATGTGCTTCATTGGTTGCTATGACAACTCCCAACCAGGAAACTTCTGTTTCTCATGTACAGTATGTACATTACTGTAAATAAAACATTTCTCCCAATATACTGCCAGTGGAAATATATGAAACAATACAACATGGATTCTTAGGCCAGAGTTCCTGAAAGCGTGATGGCTGCCTCACATATCCTGTGTCTATTTGGAGGTTGGTTGTCCTCAGAAAATCAATGCTACATGTATGCAAGATGCAGTACATACATAAACGGCAGGAGCAGTGACACATATGTGCAGGCCATGGTCACGACATCCTAGATTTAGGAGCCTACATTCCATCTACGATGACGCTGTGACCTCAGGGTTAACATTATAGTAATCTACTCAAGTGTCGCCATGTTCATAGTTTATATCATGCAAATCTGTGAGATCTTTTCAGTGTGCGTACATGTCCAAGTATGTGAACAATTACATTCACGCCGCAGCCAGCTGTCTATGTGAACGCATGGTTAAAAAGCAAGTAATTCTCAGGCCTTGGACAACTTCATGCACACAAAGGCACAGATTGAATGATAATGGACAACTTGAAGGGTTAGTATGCTGAATATGCAGAGCACAGAATAACATATTTGTGCACAGCTGACAGGGCAGGTATGTGTCTAGATGTTAGATAATACAGTCTTGGTGAGAAATGTAGGCCCTGGGGAATGTGTCTGCGCCTTCAGTGACTCAAGAGGACGGTCTGACCTGAAATGCACGTCTGTGGGAGATGGAGATAAAACCTCACGCTGTCACGTTATGAGCTTATCAGGCGTCACAGAAAATACCCTACACACCTCACGAGTTATTTTTGTGTGTGTGTTAACACCCTTCTTGGCAGGACAGTGCATGAGGATTTTTTTTATCTTATCTTTTTAGTTTAAGTTTCATTAAGTCCACCTCATTGGGAAATTAAAGTAGGACAGCTGGAAAACTTCTCTGAGCTTATACAGTTGGCCAGCTGGCTAGCGCAGTTTTCCACATAGGAATACATAACTCTATAAAACACATCTTATCAAAAATTTACATGACAGGTTGTGTATTTTATGCATGACATTTAGGCTGTTCATTTTCTTTTTCCACTGTTTCTTTTGTTTAAATGACACTTTGTTCCTCTTTGTCTTTCCAAGATTAATCAGATGATGTGTGTGTTATGTACACCTACCTAAGAAGAGGGCATGTAGTAGCAGGGGCAGGTGTAAGGCCCAGTCTTCTCTCACGCTGTGGTCCACCACCATTTCAGTCATGAAGATCACCGCAATGTTACACCTGAAAATCAACACACACACACACACATCTAGTTAGTTTGCAAAATATGAACAATATTTTCTTCTTCTATGGACTTTGGGGTGGCATAGTGAGGAATGTGGCCATCTTTCCGTGCTTCGGTTTAAGCCCACGTGACATCAATTAGTCCACATGCTGTGTCCTGGAGCAACTATTCCAAAGGTTTAGCTCTAACAACATCTCTGTTCTGTCATTCAGAATAAAGAGATAATAAGAATTATGTCCCTCAATCAAATTAGGGCTGCTATCGGTCTGATGATGATTTAGCCAGCGGATATCCAGATAATGGATATTCCGGCCAAGACTTTCTGCTCTGTGTGCCGATCACTGTTTACAGTCCAATTAGCTCAAGACAACATTTCTGCTAATCTCTAAAAACAATTATCTGCATATGAATAAAGATATATTACAATAAAAGCTAATAAAAAGTTAACTTGTCGTCCAAGCTTTTGGCAAATGCGCTCTGCCTCTTTTGCTTCTCGTTCACCTGCAGGCAACCAAAGCCCACCCAAACGTGATTGGTCTATACTACTTGGTCTATACATTTAAATCTTATTCTAGAAACCCGTTTCGTGTATATATTGCTGCTGGAATTGTGAGTCTTATGTTAGTACTGAATGATAATCAACACAACAAACAGCAGATACAGAAACTGTATTTACCTGCATGAAAAGACCCATTAATATAGTGTAAGCAGTCTGCTCTCCTTCAATGTATTGTAAGTACAAGCATCATAAAAAACCCAAATCTCATTTTCATCTCATCTTCAGTAACGACATTTGAGGTGTTGAGAGAGATGGAGAAGATAAACAAGCAGATCCCTCCTCATATTAATTCTCTACACAGCAGAGGCAGAGCAAGTTGGCTGGGTTTCATTCTGTGCTGGAGTTTATCAGGCCATCTGTGAGGAGGTGTAACCAGTCTGTGTGAGAAAATACTGCTGACTCTGCTGATACGCCGCTGATTGTAACATCGCTGTTCCACCCCTGTGTGTGTGGATTTTGTGGTTGACTCAGAGTAGATTGTCTGTACAGCGTGTGTGTTCATGTTTGTTAGTGCATACCTATGCAGTGGTCCTCTGGGGGTGATGGTTTCTGGGAGGTAGTCAACCAAAGGAGCCCAGCAGCCTCCGTTAACAGGCATCGGTAGCGGCTGAGGATGGTTGGTCTCCAGAACACCCAGTAGCCAACCAGCATACGGCGGGAGTGGGTCAGCTACAAAATCAATCCCAGTATGTAGTTAATAAAGACATACTTGTAGCATATATCTCATACACACAAGGCTCTCCCTCGCCAAGCTTTAATGATATCCATACACAATACATTGTTCATACACCCTCAAGCACAGAAAGGTTATCTCATGAGAATATCAAAGCAGTGACAAACAGCTGATGTAAAAGGTCACTTACACACAAGGCAGCTTAGTCAAAACATGTGGAATTCCAAACGCGAGCTCAGTCACAGCCCAGGTATTTCAACAACAAAGTGTTTTCTTCAGCATGTTCACAGCTGTTAATGCTGTAATTTACCACTATACTAATATAATAGAGTATTTAATCATCTTCGGAGGAGTCTAAACATAGTACATTTTGAAATATATAGAACTGAAATAAGGGAGACGCATTTTGGTGCAAGCAAAATCTAATGAAATGTACAGATTGTAATGAAAAAAAAAGAACGAAAGTTTTGTTTTTGTATGTACCTGTATTATGATGGTTAATATTTAGTCCAGTACAGGTTTTTGGGAAACACGCTAATTGCTTTTTTGTCAAGAGTTACTGAGAAGATTGATATCACTCCCATATCCGTATGATAAATATAAAACTACAGCTAACTCATCTTACCGCACAATTTAACTTGATACATTTGTTGAATCCGTAAAAAGTGACCCAAAGTGTAAAAATGATGATTCAGCGCTTTACGGGCAGCTGCTCAGCAACCATCACGGACTCCAGGAAGTTACTGGTCCCAGCCAAGAAATAGCCTGACTCATTACCTAACCAACTTAATCTAATTTTTGACAAGAAGGCGAATATTTCCCAAAAAGCTGAACTTTTTTTTATGAAGGAAAACCTACATACCAAAGGAGGTATTTTCTTCTTAACAACATCAGACTTTAATTGTCGTGGTCAAGTGTAAAGTAACTATCAAGACAAACATTGGCTTGGTAAAAATGTCCCTGGCTCAGACATCAAAGGTCCAGCTGTTGAAACCCCCCCACCCGTACTTGGCTGGTTACAGCTCTGCTTAGTCACATGAAGACTTCAGCAGCGGAGTCATGCCTGGAAGCCTCCCAACATAGATGCTTGCTAAACATAGACTGGGTACCGTCAGTGTGATTTAATCTGTGTATCTGTGTCAAAGGGGACAGCGGTGGGCTGCGGCTTGTGTCAAAATAACTTGTTTGATGTACAACTCCAACATAAACGACAACTATTAAATGCAGTGAATGAGACACAGGTTTCAGCTGGTCACACTAGAAAAGCTGTGCTTGTTTGGGTATTTATTCCTGATGTACAGTCTCCTCACCTTGAAACAATTAACTGTCATTGTGTACCTTCTTGTCTGTATGGAAGGGATTAGTGACAATTAGCATGAAGGTTTTAGGTGTAAATTATGTAATGACAGGTGACGGAAGAATCCTTATCCTGGAGCGCTTCCAAGTAACAGAGAGCTTTGAGTACCCACGGGCTGTGTTTCTGAGTACACAGTGTACAAGTAAAGCAAGTCTGTACATTAATTCCCATGAAAACAAAAACAACTTACTCTTTTCATCTTCGTAGGAGCCTCCGGAGCTGTTGCTGTAACGAGACTCCAGTCTGTTGTGAGCCCTGGCCATGCTGAGACGAACACATGACATTAAAAGTTAAAAATTCAGAGTCTTATTTCATAACTAAAAAGTTTGAAAGTCTTATGTTAATATTACGTATATAATGTGTTAATACTGACCGCTCTTCACTCTCTCTGACCAGCTTGTTCTCATCTGTGTCCACCAGGTTCTCCTGACCAGCCACCACAGTGTTACTGCTAGAGGTGGTGCCTGAGCATAAGACAGAGATAATCTATTAAAATACAGTCTAGTCAACTATCTGTCAATGTAAAAGTCATCAAGGTCAAAGTCAATGTTGTGATGAAAGCATCAGGAAGGTCTCCTCTCACCCGTCTGTGAGGTGGAGGCTTTGTTGCTGGCAGCAAAGCGGTAGAAGGGAGGGTTGTCACAGTGCAGGACCACAGGGTTGACTGGGTCAGTCTGCTGCAGCTCAAACAGGAGCTCCTCCATAGTCTGGATGGTGTTGTTGCGACACAGGTAGATCACCACCTTCTTGATCTGGAACAGATATGGGTATACTGTGTGAACTGGTTTACCTCACATAACCCTGCCATCAGAAACAAAAACATTCACAGAGTTTAAAGCTTTCAATACCACCACAATACCATGGCGTAAACAAAGACAAATCTGTGAACACTGAGATTATCTTTCCCTGCTGTTGTTCCTTATTGTTGTTTTTAGTCATTGTTGTTTTAGTTACTGTTAGTAGCGGTTGTTTGTCTATGTCTATTTTATTGTTAGTCTCTTTGCCTCTATTGGAGTGTTGTATAATGTTTTTTATTCTTTAAAAGCCTAGCCAGGGATGAAGTCTGACCTTCATACATTGTACTGACTGCATTATATTTAAGGTAACTGCCTACATATATCATAAATAAATAAACAGAAATATCAGCATATTTGTTATGATATTCGTCTTTTTTAACTACATGTTTCAGCCAGATGAAGGATTTCAGTCATGGACGGCTGGATCTTATGTTATCAGAGGAACAAGCTGGGCAGATGTTGGCTGCAGCTCGGCTCCAGACCCCTACTGTGCTGAACGGCATCAGAGAAACATTAATATGCAACATGAAATGAAGCTTCATTCAGTGTTTTTACCGATTTTAATTACTTGGTCCATTTGTTTACGAGAGGAAGAGACCTTTGTGGATAATTGGGCTCCCGCTGAAACCCTCTGTAACGCTATAGGAATACTAACCAGGAGGCAATGACTGCAAAGACGGCATTGCTCTGTCTTTTGTTGTGTGTTTATCAGGGGCCACTCAAATTCCAGTCCATTGGGCTTTTGGTTTTAATGACTCTACCTTCAGCGCAGTGTCAGTTTGTGCGGATGACACTTACATAAGGCAGCAGTGTGGTATCACTGCTGACTCCACACAGGCTGATAAGGAACTGCAGGGTGATCCGTAAGTTGTTGCTCCACCTCTCGTTGGACACCAGAGCATTCCAGGCATTCTCAATCTCTGGGCCAGGAACCTCGTCTCCATACTGATTATGTAAGGGAAAAAAATGCAGTTGACATGCAGTAGATTTCACTGGAAAAGGGAGAGTAATTTCACCGACAAGCACAAACATGGCTTCCTACCTTAGCAGTCATGAACATGAGGTTATTGAGCACCAGTGAAGTCGCCTGCAGGGAGCCCCAGCCGTTGCCTCTCAGACTGGGGGATACACCCATGCCCTGCCCCTGACCGCGAGGTTCCTCCTCTGGTGTGCAGGGGCTTGAGGCAGGGGGTAGGAGCCCCGTGTCCACGAGTTCAATGTTACTAAGCCAGGGTAGCAGGTAGGATAGCATGATCTGTCTGCCGTTTGGGTGGGTTGTTGGGAAACGCTGGCTCACCTCTGCACAGGCATAAAAAAGATGGTGTAGGAATTTAAGTTAGAAGTGCCTCAAGGAAGCTGAACACTCCTTAAATGTGTTCACTAACAGGAGAAACACATTGGGAGCATTTTAACGACTGCCTCAGCGAGAATACTGGCCTCTTGGGAGACTTGAATGTGAGGGTTCAAACAGATGTGCAGTTTTCATCCTGCCTGCTTCAGTATTTAACAGGTACTCCAAGCATTCAGCACATCAGATTGTAATGTCACAGTAAAACAGCATTTCAGGAGCACCCCTGTTTTCTTGATCTATATAGTGTTGAAACAGGGTGGGGAGGAGAGTCTTCAGTTTTTGTTTACAACTCCTCTCCACAAGAAACATAATAGGATTCTAGTCTTGGTGTTGTTCAGTCACTGTAAGGAAGTATTCCAGCATCTTGTACCTGTGTAAAAAAATTCATCCTGAAAAATGTACCTGAGAAAAGAGGCAGTGTGAGCTCTGGGTACATGCTGGCCAGCTGGATGGAGAGCTGAGACAGGTTGACGCTGTAGAGGGGAGGCAGGGGGCCGTGGGTTCCATACAAAATATTACCAGGCTTCTGCTCCACCATCCGCTTCGAGTACGCACACAACTTAGACTCCAGCACCTGCAGAAAAATTATTATCACATCTTTTAAACACAAAAAAGCAGCTTCATGTTTTGGCTTAATGTTTGTGTTTACTTTTTACACCTCTTTATGTATACTTCATACATATTTAACATTGGGACTGTGTTTGTCTCCTCAGTGTGCTGTATGTGTTTATGCACCTGCATCAGCTGCATGGAGATCTCATATATTTCCCTGCTGGTGTCTGAGGCCTTGAACAACACCAGATTGAGCAAGGTCACAAGGTCACATGGGTAATTCCTGGCAAAGTAAAGAGGAATGGTCATTAGTTAGGGCAGTGTGGGAAATTACATTTCAATTTTAATCATAAGAATACAAGGTATGGATGTGATATGATCTCCTTGGTTACACTGTAGCCAAGCTAATAACACCCATAAAGCTCTTTACATTATTATACTGGATGTTTTTGCAGGTACTATAAACAAAACAGTAGTAAATGGCCTTTGTTTACCTTTTTTATTCTTTTGTAAATATGTTATAAAAAAAAAAACTTTGGCAAGCTACATAAAAAGTAACTCTGGATATGTTATTTTACCAAAAACAATGTGAAAATTTATTGATCTGCAAAGGGATTTTTTTTGTTTTTCCTCGAACTACCCAGCAAGGAGGTCAGATGATTTAAACTGGTTTCTTTGGAGTTGGCAGATCTTTAGCGTCTTGATAGAGAACATGTCAGTAGGGCAGATTCTAACAAATGTAACATATGCATGATTCCCTACCTGTTGCCGCAGACAGTGGCGATGGCCTTGAAGCAGCCAGATGCCAGCTGGTAAGATCCAGTGAAGCAGCGGTCCACGGCCCAGTTGAACAGATTGATTTGGTCTGGGTTCAGTTCTAAGAGCAGGATGACCACCTCACACCCAAGACGGTGCACCTAAGGAAAAATGTTATCATGTAAAGGGAGTTATTCACAGATAGGAAACAGCACAAAAGGAGCAACAGAAAAAAGGAAAACTTAGATTTGAATAGTAACATGTTGAGATGAGCTGAGGTGCTGAAACATCATGTGTAATCATGTTAGAATTATTCAAACCTCACAAACTGTACTGATAAAAACAACATCACAGTGAGAGTTCCTGTGAAACAAATCAAAGGCAAAAGTTGACCTACCCGTATATCGTGACAGGCCAAGATGTTGTCAAGCCATTTGTAGAGATAGCCGTCAGTAGAGAGACCCACATTGTCAAACACTGGCCCACAACACAGAACTGCTGACATGGCCTAGGTGACAAAAGTTGAGTTGAGTTAATGCTGCGGTTCCTTCAAAAAAAAAAAAAGAAAAAAGACTGTGAAGTAGAGTTTGGGAAGTAAGGGTATTGCTTACCTTGAGAGCACAGTACTGGTAGCGAGTGATCTGGTGGTTGCGGTCACTGTAACGATCGAGGGGAGTGAACATGACACTGAAGGGTCCTGCCCATTGGCTGAAGAGGATGAAGAGATGGTGCCTCAGAGACTGTTGAGGGAAGAGGAAGCGCCGGTGGTGGACTGAGCAGGTGTGAGAGCGAGGGCGAAGAGAGAGAGATATGGAGGGTCAAAATCAGAGACAGACTTAAAGGGACCCAGGACCCTATCTCCATGTTTTTGTGTCTAAGTGACTAATAGGATCAACAGTTTTTGAAACTGGTCCAGTATTGAGACCATTGAGACCATTGCAGCCAGCAGCAGTGTAAAGGACTGCAATATTACCACAGGGGGCATGTTACCGTCAATCTATGTCCAATAAAAGTGCTTGTTTTTGCCACTGACATGCTCAGATTGCTATTGTAAGTGATCTATTTCTGTAGGAGTCCTTTCCATAATGTTGTTGGACACTCATAATAACAATCTGAGCCTGTCACTGGCAAACACAAACACTTTTAGTGGCCATACAATGACAGTGCAAACATGCCCCAAGTGGTTACATTGCAACCTGTTTGGCTGCTGCTGGCTGCAGCGCTCTTGCTTAATCCTGAACCAGTTTCAAAAATTGTTGATCCTGTTAGCCGCTCAGACACAAAAACATGGGAAAATGGGGTCCAGGTTGAAAAAATACAGCACATACCTTTTTAATTTACAGTTTTAATCCATGAGCATTTTTACTGACTAGCATGAAAATTGAGTAAGTGGCTACAGAGCAGTGCTAAAGCCATGACTATGACATCTGTTACTATTGAAAGGCCAAATTATTATTATATATAATATTGTATAAAGATAATAAAATGATTTACCAGGAACACACTGAATGAGATTTGCCACCATCCCACTGAAATGGGCTCTGATGTCTTTAAGCACATCGAGCTCCTTCTCGTTCTCAGCTTCCAGAAGCATCCGGGTTAAATCCACATACTCGAGGAACAGGGCACCCAGTGCCAGGGAGTCACGCTCCAGCGCTCCGTTGGTGCTGTGGAGGTGGAGAAGGAAATCTAAATCTTACATGTGCATCAGCAGGATAGAAATTGAAGAAGGAAGCAGGTGATAGAAGGATGTGTATGTATATTGACAAGGAAAAAGCATGAAAGAGTTGCCTGAGTGCATAAGGGAAGACCAAAACAAAAACAACTAGAGTGCCCTCAGTAGATTCAATGTGTGCTACCTGTCACTGATGACTCCTGCATTAGCCAGCAGTTCGAAGATCCTCAGCAGCTGCAGCCTGAGAAGATCCCTCCTCTCTCTGCGCTTCTTGTTCTGAAAGCACAGACACGTTTTCAATTCACTGCTAAATATATGTTAATATATGTATGTTGTTTTGTTTACAATGAGATAATTGGTTCCTGAAAGGGAAAGTGACTTAACTTTACATTAGCAGTCCATTTTCATAAATAATAAATTATTGATCTATTGAAAGCATCTCTAATAGCTGTGATCAGACACTATATACCACATGGAGGATATCTCTTTACACTTCTATTAACTGCTGTATATGAAAGACGCGTAAACTTGGGTTATACTTCGTGATTTAAGAGTATATTTCACAAGCTTTTGTCTGAAATCAATAAACTTATTATGATCCTGTTTCAGTGCTCTCAGCTTGTTTCTCTCTCACTGTGTTTGTGTGTGTGTTACCTCAGGCCTTCGTTCCAGGGCTTCCTTCATCAGTGGATGGAGTTCTTCAACTAGCTCCCTATAAACAGGATCAGGGAGGGCAAAAATCAATCGATTGCTTCATTTGCTAAATGAGACTGATAAAATCTAACCTCCCTATGGATGGTGGACGGCCTGATTTGAGGGAACAGAGTGGTTTGTAACAGATATCCATCTTGTGCAACACCAAATGTCACATGCCCTAAAACCACTAATCCTCAAACACAGTCATGTCAGACAAATTTGTCTGCAGAGACCTTAATCTCTTCAAAAAACAATGACCGCCCTTTTGAAAAAACATTTCAGGTTAAAAATAGACAATCTCGTTTTAAAATGAAACACCTCCCCTTCACAATGGATCCTCTGTCTTTGAAAAAAATGTGATACATCTCTGTCCCCTGAAAAAATTCTTCGCTACATCAGTGACGCAGTTTTTCTTTTCTTCTCTGAATGTCAGAGAGGCATGCAGCTCATCTCAGTTATGAAGAGAATGTCAGGACAGATGGGATTCAGTAATAGAAGAAGGCAGCGTGAAAAGACTTTCTTATGTAAGAGATACGGACCAAATCTAGCACACATCATCCATTTTCTATTGTGATCTAAATCTATCCAGTGTCCTCACTCCTTTCAGCCTTTGTGTGTTTATTATCAGCGAAAGCTCACACCCAAGAACAACAGACCTGAGTCACATAACAATAACAAACAACAGTTTTGAACAGCCATCTGGGCATTCAATCAGAAATTTTTTTTTTTTAATGCAGTGGAGAAATTATCGTGACCCAAGACTGATATATATGACGTGAGCTGTGTTTGTATAATCAGTGTATATCTCTGCATGTTCCAGTACCTGAAGACCAGAGCGTTTGTGCATCCGAACCCCAGCACCAGAGACTCGGTGATCTCCAGACTCTCAGCTCTCATCAGTGGGACAAGCTGTTTTAAAAGCCAGGCGACTGAGGGAGTGCCTATCACCTGAGCGATAAAAAGAAATACACAAACGCTGATCAGGAAACATGAACAACCTAAAACTGCTCTGGTAACAACATACACTTCACTTTTACACTATCAAGACCATTATTAAAGAGTCCAAGGTTATTCGCCATTTTCCCTTTTTTCAACACCTTTTTTATTTTCTTTTTCTTTAATAGGATTAATGCTGACAGCACCAACATGACTCTGGGGCTCTGAGGATTATCCTTCATAATTAAAATCACATTTATCAGAATGTCAGCTCAAAAAAACAATATTAACAATATTAACAATATTTTTCATTAGGTTTGAAACAACTGATAAATTCATCAGAATAATATTAATTTGCAATTATTTCAATAATCAGATAATCCTCAAAGTAAATTGTCAAACAAAAACACCAATCATTCTCTGGGTCCAGCTTCTCCAGTGTGAGGATGAGTTGCTTTTGTCTGTTTTATATCATTATAAATAAAATATTATGGGATGTTGGACTGCTTGTTGGACAAAACAAGACATCACCTTGGGTTCTGGATAGGCCTGTCACAATAAGTACTTTTGGTAGATGATATATTGCCCCAGAAAGAGCTGTGATAAACAATATTTTCGTAATTTCAAGACAATTTTATGCTTACACATAATGGTGATATAATAACAATGCAAGTGCACCCTTTCAAGGAGCAATGAACTTTGTATTCTTAAGAATATTCAGACATTGGACTGTAATGTAAATAAAATGAAACCACACAACCAAAGCAATAAATAAAATTGACTCTCAAGTTCTGTTAACAAACATTGCACTTCAATAAATATTAAACATTTGGCAGCCATTCCTTTCACAGACTATATTCTGCCAATCCACTTTCTCATTGGTTAACATTAACAATAAATTAACAACATAGCTATCAGCATAGTTGTTTTTTCGTTAATTTAGCTTAAATGTTGTTAAAAAAACAACGCTCAGGCACCCTATCTACGTCTTACGATAGTCAGGAAAACTGGCATCATATTGGCTAAAATGTTAGTGACATTCTTATGTAAACAAACTAGCATATAGATATAAGGGCTATATCAAATGATATACGGACATGACCTTGATAATTTTTGCTGACTTGATAAGTCAATAACATTACTGTCATGACAGGCCTCGTTCTGGGAAATTAGGATAGACATCTTTTCACTATTTTCTGCCATTTTAGAAAAATAATTGGCAAAATAATCAATAACAAGACTGGACTAGACTAGACTTTACAGATTTGTTTTAAATCTTTTTTCAGGACAAACACACACCTTGTTGTCGTAGGTGACGCTGCCGTCAGGCGTGGTGGCAGTGATCTCTGGTGTGGAGGCTCTGAGGTGACCGGGGGACATGATGCTCGGCTTAGCCACACCTAGACACAGGATCAGGTAGTTGCGCCACAGAGAGATGTAGCTGTCACTGGATCCTGCTGTGCTTGTCTTCTTTGCGTTTACTGGACTGCTGCGGACAGACAACAGGAGAACAGGCAGGTGGTCAGATATTTCTCATAGACATGGATTGTTTGTTGTATCAGATCTGTGGTCACAGGTTGTTATTTAAGTAACAGTTTGATCTCTGAAAAGTATAATTAATGTGTGTTCTTGTACTTGGGGTCAACCAGTGGCAGTAGCAGCTGTAGCCGTGTGAAAGCGTAGGGCCAGGCGTATCCCAGGGCGATGGGGCAGTGTTTAGGCAGGTGCTCCTGCCGCAAGAAGATGTGCAGACAGAGCACCCACGGGTCCTTTAGACACTGGGCAAAGATCCAGACGTGGCTGGGGCTCTTCACGTCATAGGAACTGCTCACCAGTCGAGCCGTCCACTCCACCAGCCACTGCAGGTCAACGTGGTGGTTGAGAGGCAGCGTGGACTGAGGGAAGAGAGGGGAGAAAATTCAGAATGATATACAGCCTAGGAAGTAATTTGGAAGATTGTGATATGAATAATTTATCTGATGCACTAATGTTACTGATCAACTCTTAACATGAATTTACTTACTGAGTCAGAGACAGCCACGTGGACAAAGCTGTCCATTACAGCTGGGCTCAGCTGGTCCATGACCTCTATCATGGGTTTGTCATCATCCTGGAGGGAGAGACATTTATAGAGTCAGCTATTTTTATAACAGCGTCATACAATGTGAGAGAAGTCACGGGCTGCATATGCTGCATATCTAATCGCAGCTACAGTCAGATGGCACTTCTTCTATCCTGCTGTTTTCATGTCCTTTCTCCCTCTTTGGTAGGTATTTACCACCAGATGCCTGATACATGATGGTAATATTTGTCTTTGGACTGTATATTTATATATTTTTAGCAGTCACTTAAAAGCTATACAAAAGTTTAAAAAGTGAGAGTAGCTAGTGGATTGCTCTCCTCTATGTTTGCTTGGTGAAGATGCGAGTCTCCTGCCCTGTACCTCAGCATGTCCCAGAGCTGTGAAGAGGCAGCGTATCTCTCTTAACACACCGACCGCCAGCTTCCTCGTGCTGATCTGGCACGAGCAGAGGAGCAGCAGAGCCAGGCCCTCCACCGCATGGAGCACTGAGCAGTGAGGGCTTCGCTCTGGTAGTCTGGGGCTGGACTGATGGAGAAGAAAGACAAAGACGAGAAGTTAGCTAGAGTAGCAAATATAACTGCAAGTCACTACTGTTAGACCAGTAATTGAACCTGTAGTTAAGGCAGTTAATTTTACATGGTCAAAATGACAAACTTTAAGATTCCCAACCCCCTTTTCAGCTCATGCTGTCAGTTTGTGGTGAGGTACATTATTGATCCAATGTTTTTAGACACAGAAAATAAAACAACCAGTTTTAAAACATATCAATTTAAACTACGAACCTCAACTCCACCTCGCATCTTCCCCTGGAGCTGCAGCGCTAACCTCCACTGTGTGAGCAGCTGGAGAAGGAGCTTCACAGATGCGTCCTGCAGACCCTGGTGGGTGTCTTGAACCTGGAATAGTTTAGAGGGGGACATTTATAGCAGGGCTGCCAACGTCTGCATGCTAGTATATGTTGTTCATGGGGATAATGCCTTCTGAATGATTCTTGTTGTTTGTTTTTTTCTTGTGCCCAATAGGCCTCCTGTTGCACAGGAGATAACTTCACAAGGGTAAAGTTACATGTTGCAGTATCAACTTAAGCCATGGACACAGATAACCAGTGGCAAAGCTGTATTACTACTTTGTGTTATTTGGTGTTTATCAATAAACCAATGCAAATGGAGTGTATCATCTTTTACAGTCTTGGTAGGTGCTGGTATTTGTCGAGTTAAGTTATACCTCGCGTAAAAGGAAATGTGTGTAACCAAACAGGACGTCTTCCCTCCAGTCCGAAAAATCCAGTAACAGGCTTTGCAGGGAGTTCTGGGAAATAAGACGAAGCTCATCGTCCATGTGCACTGTAAGTCTGAGGGATTGATAGGGACACATGAACAGAGTTGAATAATCAAGACGTTGTACGATCTCACTGACAGAAAGAGAAACCTCTTCACAGGAGTTCCAACAAACATGACTTTAAAATGTATAAAAAAAAAAGGTCAGTGACATCAGATATAACTCAACAGAAGAGTATTGAGTATGTAATAGCATGTTAGCTGACCAGACATTAAGTCTGTTCTGTCTCAAACTCACCGTGACAGCAGATCAATGAGCTCAGGTTTGGACATGGCATCAGGAAGGATACGAGGAATGGCAGCCACACATGTCCTGAACAGGTCGATTTTAGGCTTCCTTTCACCACTGTCAAAGATGGAGAAGGACGTTAAGCATGCTTGCATAAAGGACAGTTTACGCCCAAATCATAAACACATATTTTCCCTCTTACCTGTAGTGCTATTTATTAATCCAGATTGTTTTGGTGTGAGTGTGAGTGTTGAAGATCCTGGCCATAGAGATGTCTGCCTTCTCTTGAATATAATGAAACTAGATGGCACTTGGCTTGTAGTGCTCAAAGCGTAACAAATTACATTCGAAAAACTCAACAGCAATGTCTCTTTCCAGAAATCATGACCCGATTTCTCAAGATAATTCACAGACCTTGTTGTGAGCAGTTTCATGTATGAACTATCCTCTCTCTACCTAACTACACCTGCCAACCAAATCAGCACAAAGAAGGAAGTGTGCATCTACTGCTAGCTCACCTAGCACCACTGAGCTAGCTAACGTTACAGCTCAATGGCATTCTGTCTGTATCTTGCGCTGTCACAAACCTGTTGTCTATGAGTAGATACCTTCTGCGGGGTGATATGGTTGGCGGGTGTAGTTCGGTAGAAAGAAAATACATTCCCACTTGACCTGCTCAAAATCACCAATCAAGGGGCTTTGAGCACCACAAACCGAGTGCCATCTAGTTCCCTTATATTTGAGAGAAGGCTGACATCTCTAACACTTGATATCTCCAGTATTTGGCACCAAAACAATCGAGACTAATAAATAGCACTACAGGTAAGAGGGGAAATTTGTGTTTTTGACTTTAGGGTGAACTGTCCACTTCAGGCATGAAAAGTTAGCCATTAGTAACTCAAAACACGGGTAGGTCAAGTTGGAAAAAAGATAATGATGTACCTAGTTTAAACATGAAAAAGATCTTTATCACACATCATAATTTGACAGGCTCAGTGCCAAAAGCTCAGTCACTAAAATAACACAATTTCAAATTCTTTACTTGGGCTTAGTATCAGAATATCCCTCAGGCTGACAAAAACACTTCAGCTGCTGCATTTTTATAGTTACATACGTGATCATGTCCTCTGGTTCTTTGTTGAGCATCTGGACGCTGGTGAGCATCATACAACGACCCACCTCCTTGTCCAAGTGTCTCAGGATGTTGTCCAGAGCCTTTCGCACCTGGGAGTAGTACAAGGACATGCCTGTGGAGAACAGGAAGAGAAGGCACAGTTCATGGAGTTAGAGACTACACTCAAGATACAGTAGCCTGAATGCGCACAGAAAGACACAGACCTATTAGTTTGGCTTCTTCTTCAGTCAGTGTCTTGCTGAGATAAGTCTTCTTCTTCTTCAGAGAGTTTCCAGAGGGCAGAGTGGCTCCTGTGTTGGGCATAGGAGGCTCTCCGTCCTTCTGTTGCAGAGCATCTGCTATGACCAGGAACGCACGGAGGCCTATGTTCATACGCTGGAACACAGATAAAGCACAGCATCCTCACTACATGCCAGAGAGTCTGTTTATCAAGAGCAAAAGCTGACAGGCAAAAGCCATGAGCTGGAAGACACAACAGAAACGTTATTACTGCGTAGGAATGTCTATGTGAGATGATAATTCTTTAGAAAAACATTTATTAATTTAGTGCCTTTTATCCAATAGGAAGTGATCTTACAGTGTTTGTAATTTATCACTAAAACATGTGTATGACTTATGCTTTTTGTATTGTAATCTCAAAATCCTGATGGCTTACTGTGATTGTCAATATTTCAGAATAATCCCAAACATACTCACTATATTGGTGAGTGTTTATAACATCTTTATTGTGGGTAAAATGGTATTCAGATCCAAACTGATGCGGCAGAAACAGAGACATTATCTTTTTTATTCCACAGTTACTCATTCCTTGCCTACATTACCCACGATGCAACTAGACTGCCAACAGTTTGATAAGACATTCAGGAATGTTATGCTAGTAGCTGCTGATTTTGGCCTTGAGCTGCTAGCCTGCAGCAGAGATGAGGAGCAGTCTACAGAGGTCTAGTAAGCTCACGTCTTTCAAACTTCACATCCATATTTTTTAAATTTTCAAAGTGACTCAAGTGACATCACTTTGAGCGTATGCAGCTCTTCATGGAGCCACAACTTTTTTCACATGTGCAGTTGTACCCTCACAGACCTATAAACAGACTATAATGAGAAAACATAGTGAAGTTCCCCTTTAAACTGCACTGATCTTAAGGATTTGTTTCCTCTCATGTGGCCAAAATCCTGTAATCACATTATACATGGTGAACCCAAGGTGCATCTCTTTACTGCAGCTAAAAAGGTCCTCCTTCAAAGCTCCAACAGAGAGCACACTGTTCTTCACCTTCCTCGCTGACTGAAGACTACAAATAAAAACAGGAATGCTCATCCTTGTAACATGGCCAGGGGGATACACTGTTGATCTGTGTGCGATTGTGTGCACATGATTGAATGCCTGTGTCTGCTCTCTTTACCTCTGGGTTGAGACTGAAGGCTTTGGCAGGCTTCCCGACACTCAGCAGGTCAAATATGATCTCCTTCATGGCGAAATCCAGTCTCTCCTGAACAGAGGACAAATAAACTGGTGTTACAGGATTTTAGAGTTAATGTAGTATGAGGCAGCTGGTAGTTTGTCACCAATGGGACATTTTTATTACATGACTGATTATATAGAGAATTAACAAATGAAAAAAGAGATGTAAGGACAAGATAACATGTAGACATTAGTCTTACTTGTGTTCACATTAAATATCATATATGCCGTTTGGTAATCGTGTATTATCAGACCAACTGTGGGAGTAGGTACAGAATATATTTTCTGACAGCTGAGAATTTTGGATTAGTGTTCTGTGTTTCTTCTTGATAGCAGAGAGAAGCACAGAATAAATCTTGGAGGCTGGCACATTGTTGGCTCCGCACTAAACACAACAAACCCCACTTCATTTCTCATGTGCTTTGACCTAAAGCAGAGACTACCAACCTACGTCTCAGACTTCATGAGAGTTTGTGCATGAGAGTGTGACACATACCTGTGCAATAAACTGGATAATCTTGACAAAAATGTTAAGGGGCATGTCTCTGGGCACAACGCTCCGACTCCCTTTGGGGAACAGGGTGGAGGTGATGGACGTCAGACGACTGGGGGACAAGAGAGGAGACACAGGCAGACAGGGAAGGGAAAGTGTTGAGACACAAATTACATACTTTAGCAAAATTGTTACATGATTAAACTAAACAAACAACACCACAAAAAGCTCTTAACTTAACAGAGTTTAAAACTGGGCTGGGTTTTGAAGGAAATTTAAAATCACAAAAGCATTAACATCGAGTTTCTGAGGAGACCTTTCTTTGTAGCCTTGTTTGTTAATGGTAACTGCAACAGAAATATAAGGATATGTGGCTGTTACCTCTGTGTTCCAGTGTTGCTCTCGCACTTTATTCGGATCATGTAGACCCACAGCAGGCGGTAGAGTGACTCCAGAGCCACGCGTGCCATCTTGGGATCTTTATTCTGCATTCACAAACATGCAGACAAAAATGTATGATGTTTCACCGTGTGCAGTATTTCAAGAAAAGTACATCCATCTTATAAAAGTGTTTCACAGGAATTCCTAACATATTGTGCCTTACAGACGCACTATGATTGACTGTGTGCACCACATACACTGCTTTCTAAGCATGTGCAGTGTGATCATCAATCAAACCTGTAAGTGAGTCTTTATGAGCCCCCGTCAATCACTATGTTGATCTTTACCTGCAGTGTTTCCCTTGAGGCACACATACTGATGGTTGTATAGCTGAGGTGGTATTAGGTAGCGCGAGGGCAGCAGTGTGAAGTTCAGTGTCGTGTGCGCATACTGTTTGTCACTTTGTCAAAATCATTCCCCATAGGGCAGAAATTTATTGCACAGACTGCATTGATTTGTGTGTAAGTGAAACACTGCCTGTGATTCATATAAACTAGTGCAGTGCCTGTTCAAAACGTGCCTGTTAGGAATGGGCTGACTGTTTGTTCTCCAGTAGTGCTGCTTGCAGCTTTCTCAAGAACCGCTAATCCAAACAACTTCACACTCAACGCTGTGCTTCCTTGAGTCATGCGCAACACGCCTGCCATGACACAATCACGTCACCTAACAATGCTATATATATATATATATATATGTATATGCGTCATTGGGGTGGAAAAGCTCACATGAACACTTTACGACCTTAATTACATCAAAGCCAGGTTGTTTGCGGAAACAAAAGCAATCGTTCCAAAAGTTACATCACTGATGTTTGATGTGTTTCACTGTAATACCAGTGTACAGGTTTCTTTAGTCTCTTTGTCTTCATCTGTTCTGAATGTACTGTAGTGAGCAACAGAGAGGAAGGTGTACCCAGTACGTCATTTGGCACACTTCCTTGTGTCCTCAGCAATACACAAATGTGAAGTCAATCAGATGAACAGTTGTCGGGAAAATCAAAGGACAGACATACAGACAAAGACTCTGTCCACTGTAGTTAGATATCCCCTAATATGGAATTTCTTGCATGGTATAGACAGAGAGGCTGACCTTGAGGTTTGAGAGGCAGTTGTTGAGGAAAATGTGCCAGCGGCTGAGGAAGAACTGCTTCTGGCTGACACACAGCAGACAGGTCACCAGAGGATACAGAGCCTGGTGTGGAGAGAGAAGACCAATGGGAGCAACATTCACATCAGGCATTTCAAATTCAAAGTTCATTCATTGAATGCAAATACAAAATCAAGGATTCAGGCTGTCTTCCTCACCCAGTTTTCTACATGCAGGCTGTTCAGCACTTTGAAACGGTTTTGAGATGTAAAAACCGTTAACAAAGTCAGTCAAAAAAGGTCTGTGACTCATTTATTTCAAGCTGAAATCCAATTTCTGAGCTCTTCTTTTATTATCCAAAAACAATGGGCAATTACATTAATTCAGATTAAGCTTTTCACAATCAATCATTTAAGTCTTCCTCTCTGGAATAAAGTCAATTTATAAAAAGCAAAACACATATTTTACTGTGCTTTATCTTTCCACGAGGTTTCAGTAGAAGAAAAGGTGAGTAATTCATTAATAGACTTGGAATTTTCCCACAAAATTAAAGGGAAACTCTGGTATCGTTCAACCTGGACCCTATTTTCCCATGTTTTTGTGTCTATGTGACTTGTGGGAACAACAGCTTTTGAAATTGATCCAGCACTGAGCCAAAGGACTGCAGCTAGCAGCAGCTTAACAGCTGCAATTTAACCACTTAGGGCAGGTGCACTCCATCAATTTATGTTTATCAAAAGTGTATGAGTGTCTTAAAACATTACAGAGAGGACCCTACAGAGAATTAAAATGTTTTTCTGTACCTTTACTTCGTTCTGTTCTTTATTTGTGTCCAAGTTTTGCTTGCTTTGCATTTAAACATTGACAAAATCAACAGAATATTCAGCCATGACAATGGTAATCTTCTAGACACAGTAAGATTCGCTTTCTGCACTCCAACAAAACAAACTATTTCCAGCGGTACTCTCTCCAACTCTCACTTGTGTTTGCATCATTTTCTTACTGCAACAAGTCACCTCTCATGACATTTCAGAATGAGACGTCTTGTTAGTGAGACTTGGACACAAAACAGACTGGAATGAGCGAAAGGTAAAGAAAAACATATCATTTGTCTGCCTGTTACAAGCAAAACGGCTGGCTGAAGCACCCTCTTTCGATACCAGACCAATTTCAAAAGTTATTGTTCCCATGAGTCACCTAGACACAAAAACACAGGACAATGGGTCCAGCTTAAAAGTTCCCTCTTTAAAGGAACAACAGTTTGAACGATACCATTATGAGTATACAGAAAACTTTGAACATAAAGTTCACACACAGGAATGTGAACTCAGTGTCTGCTCTGTTTAATCGTCTCGTAAGGGCATTTAAGTCTGCATGCAGATCATTCTTAAACATGAATACACCCTTGTCATAAATAGTTATGGAAATGCTAGCTTTGAGGAGCGCATCATTTACCCGTCACTCCTTATCAAAGTTGGTATTTGTTATCTGTCTCTCTCACATTACAGCGTGTCCTCTCACAGGTGATCACAATGTCAAAGGAAAACAATTACGGAAATGCACCACATTACTGTCATTCCTATCATTTCTGTTCATTCTGCTCTGACATGGCAGCTTATTGTTTGTTTGTGCGCATGCCTATGTGCTGTTCATTTGGAAAAAGTGAAGAAAAACAAAACAAAACATACAGAATGTGTGCACAGAGGTGTGTCAAGTCTTGAATGCATGGTTTACTCTGAGTATGTGGAGAATTTTACTGAAGGAAACGTGCATACTGGTCGGGTGACATGTCTGCAGCCCCGAGGACATGAGTCTCTGACACAGCAGGAGGAACCCGTGCTTGCACATATCACAAATAGCACATCAACAGCAGCCAGCAATAATGCGACACAGCAGCCTGATGCCATGTTTTGTTATCTAATTTGTCTATCAAATGGCTGTGGAATACAACCCAAAGGTGGGGCAACATTTAGGAGAAAACTACAGGGAAACATTGTCTCAGCAAGAATTGCTGGGCTTATTTGACGTGCCAGATGGTTTGTTACACAGAACCATCTGAGAGGCCGTCATTAGAAACTGTTTGGAGAAGGGCAGGCGCTTTCAAAAAATACTTGGCAGGTAACTGGATGAACCATCTGCCTATCACCGTCTGTAATGGGCCAGTTGGAAGAGGAGCGAAAACATCTTTCCCATCCAGAAAAGCCTTCCATGCTGTTTTTTACAATGAAGAAATACTAATCTGACATAGCTGATGCTATTGCAGCATCTACACTGACCTTATTAGGAGCCGTGATTGTTGTTTTAAACGAACAATCGCCTCTCTGTGTCGTCACACATGCCTATAGCATACCTGTAGCTGCCAGTAGCTCCTCACAGAAAACTGATTGGTCAGAAACACTGGTCATGCAGACAGAAACGCATCACTTAAAGCCTGACAAGATGGATTTTGGATGGGCTCATGATATCGCCAGAATCCAGCTGCTGTGCAACGTAATTGCTGTGCTGTACTACGAAAGATTTCTACCTTATCAAGTCATACAAATCTTATTTACTCTAAACAAGTGAAAAAAAATCCAATTTAAATCAACTTCTGTCAGGAATCTTCTGGAAACGAGAGTCTGTGTCTTCAAAAAAACAAAGACGAAGGTAGAGGAAGGTAAGACGAAGGAACACACTTGAAAAGGTGGACTTGCTTTGGAAAAATGTTTGAAATAAGCATACTAGTTTGGCTGCTCTTTTAACTTGTTTTAAGAAAACTAGGACTTTAGTTACTACACTAGAGACAAAAAGAAATTAGTGAGAGAGATTCGCAAGGATCAGAGAATGTTGCCTGTTACAGTTAAAACTTTGAGGCAGTGACAAAGGGAATTTTCATACTAGTCCTGATAATTATACAGAGTAGTTTATTGCAAGCTTGTTTGTGTGAGACCACTATATTAATAAGGAAGATGCACTGCATCTAATTTGCTGATTCCCTGCTGTGGGCAAAAATCGCCCACCTCACTCTGTTACAAAAACTAGCCTGTATACTACACACTGAACTCCTGTCTCCTTCCAATGGACAGATAAAAGCCCACATGTTGGAAAGTTACAGTAAGTGCTTTCACCAATTGCTTTTAATGGAGAGGAAATGAAGAGAGATGAGCGGCGATGAAACAGAATACAGGGGGAAACTTACCAGAGAGTGTTTCTTCCTGGAGGACAGGTCCAGTGTGGTGTCGTACAAACTTTCTACGAAATTTCGGAGACATGGCACATTCACCTCGTTCTTCACAGTCTGCAGGAGAATTCAAAAGTTAGTTAAGAAAAGTGTTTTCACTTGAGTCTAACCCCATGCATACAGACAGACAGACATATACTGTATATATTCATGAGCTTAAAATCTAGATTGCTCTCAAGACATAAACACAGCAGGAAAACAGACAGACTTTTTTTTGTCATGTAGAGCTCTTGGATTAACTTATTTAAAAAGACAAATAATAACTTCAATGCACCTCTGCCTTAGAATAAATAAAAAGAAAGCCAAAGTGCACTGAGTGGTGCTCTTTACAGTAAGATGAAATGCACTTACAGCAGCTACAGGTACAAGTATCTCCACAAAGAGTCCGGCTAATGAGTGTTTAATGTCTTTATCCTTCACTTCCAAGAAATACTGTGCACATTCCTAAAGACATATAGAGAGAAAGAGAGTCAGAGACAGTGAGAGAAACAATGTATTGGTATCATAATTCTGTGTATAAGAGGTTAAAGCCCCTGTTTTGTTATGGGTGAAGGAAATGAGAAGCATTCACTGCAGTTCCCATCAAAGGGCCAATAAACAAGGCACTTAACCCCTAATTACTTCAGCGGAACCTCTCAGCAGTCGATAGTATAACTCTATGATGACACTAAACTGCTTCCAGACATGAATACACGCAAAGAAAGAGGGCGTCAGTCCTATAAACACTCCTTCACTCCTTCAGATTCCTCAACCAGAACATTTTTACAATGTGTTGGCATGTAAAATAACAGGTAGGAGACCAAATGATTTCAGCTCTACCTGCATGAACTGGAAGGAGGCTTCAAAGTCTTCCACCGGGTACATTTTGATGCGGAAGAACTTGAGTCCCATGATGAGGCTGATGGTCGACTGGATGACGTAGGGGCTCTGCTCTTTCTGTCTCAGCTCCTTTAGCTCGGAGATGAACTTCTTCCTCACTGCTGGGAACCTGCAGAGGAAATTGCGACCACATGTGAACAGTTGCTCTGTTCTCTGGAGTTTTAGTAAATGTTTTCATACCCTTGGCTGGTATGGTTAGTTGGATTACTGTAACAAGCATGAGTTTATTTGCTAATGTGTCATGTCTAGATCCCATTTTTATAACTCTTACTGTTTTTTGCTTTTCAACATAGGTGTGTGAGCTTGTGTGTGTGCTTGTGTATGCACCAACCATCCAAATAGATTTAACCAACAGTGCTGCGCAGGCCTATATTTAGAATGGCATCTGGAGGGGTGATGTGGAGGGAATGTGTATGTGTTGTGAGTGTGCACTTGTTCCTCAAGCGTCGGCGTTTTGTTGCGCGTGCTTTTGCATGCTTTACAGGGGTTGCCACGGCAGTTAATTAAGTGGAACAGTCGTCGGCCTTCTGTTTAGTGCTGACTGTTTAAATAAGATACACATAAACACTGTAATCTATAAACTGAGCTGGAAAAGCACACACATGATGCCAAGAATAAAGTATGTGCCCAGACTGTTTATTGCCTGTGTGTACTCAACCTTTTCACAGCCATGTGTGTAAATGGTGTCCTACAAATAAATAACACTGAAAAGGGTGTTAGAAATCAACTAAGAAGCTTAATTAGATGGAAAACCCATCATCTACACATGAGACAGTCTGTATTTGCAAAGCTAGATCTTAAGGTATCGACTTTGATCCATTATTAGATCGATCACTGTGTTAAATGATGTGATGGCTCAGCTAGTGTGTGTGTGTATGTGTGACTGTGTGTATGTGTGACTGTGTGTGTGTGTGTGTGTGTGTGTGTGTGTGTGTGTGTGTGTGTGTGACAGCGAGGATTGAGCCGCCCTGTGAACCTCCTCCATCACAGTAAT
>JAPZEB010000006.1:18002016-18013249 GCA_029783705.1 Chaetodon striatus
GTTTCTCATGGCTGACACTGGACATTATCCAAATAAAGTGTCAATGACATTCAACTGAAAAATGTACATATTACGTCTGTTTGTTCAGATTTTATTTAGTTAAAGAACCTTAATTGCCTCCATGAGTTGTGTGTCACAACCACTGCAGGAGCTCCAACTGCTATAATAAAAACTGTCAAACTACTGTTTCCATACAGTACCTTCCTGCACCGTACAGCTGAGACACAGACCCTCATGCTCTTTCTCCAGCTGCTGTTCTTAATAAACCTCATACTTTAATAAACAAACACAACTTGTCCACATCAGAACATACATTTATCATGTTTTTCTGCTACGCTTTAATTCATCAGTCATGACTAATTTACGTAGATTGTGTGTCCAAGTTTGACAGGGTACACTTTCCAGGCACACAGACGGACACACACACTCACTGGGCAGTCCATGTTTTC
The DNA here is from genome assembly GCA_029783705.1 of Chaetodon striatus. NCBI lineage: Eukaryota > Metazoa > Chordata > Actinopteri > Chaetodontiformes > Chaetodontidae > Chaetodon > Chaetodon striatus. Next base: position 18,002,466 of record JAPZEB010000006.1, read on the forward strand.
ATTTCTCCCTTCTGATTACATCATTAGGGAGACTGGGCACTATTAATTCTCACAAGACGTAATAATAAACAGACATAGAGAAAGATAGACAGGGAGTGGCTGGAGTCTGGAAGGGGTTTGAGTGAGAGACAGACGACAGACGGACAGACAGATATAAGAAGGGAGAGGGCATTTCCTGCCAGGCGTCTCTAGGAATATCGACATGCCCTTAAAATAGAACAAACTCATCACTGTGAGCACATTTCCACAGCGTCAGTGACGATACACTATAAGAGCTTAAGCAAGACTTTGTGGAAGTTGTGCGTCCACTGTGGACTGTTGTTACTTACAGAGAATCATAGGTCAACTATTACAGTTTATGAAAAAACAGACACAACGGCTGCAACAGTAGCCAACAAAGGAGGCTTGTATGACAGGAGCATATTTGCAGGTTTGACTCCCTGAACATGCTGAAAAGAACCAGGTGCGTAAAATACTTCCTTTCACAAGGCGAAACAAGGCAATAATTTCCCAGAGCATTTCCCAGAAGTGGCTTTATAGTGTGGGTAGGTTTACAACTCAGGTCAAGTCTAACCGACCTTTCATGACCACGTGACCTGACCTCACTGAGAGGTGAGATGTAAACACAAATTCCCAAACGGGACAAGCCACCAGGCCTCATGGACAGCAACTTGTTTGTGTGAAAGCTGAGCACTCAAATGAGGCAAACATGCGTGCACATGAACACACACTCCAGCACGCTTACCGAGGCCCTTGATGAAGCTGATGACACTAGCCCTGCTCCATTTAGTTGGCACTTCCATGGTGCAGGAGAAAGCCAGACAGAGAGACAAGGACGGGTAAAATGGGCAGGAACAGTGGGATGGAGGAGGGATGGGATGTTAGGAGAGGGCAGGGAGCTGAGGAGGGGTAGCTGAGAAGTCTATAAAGTCTAAAATATAGCTCCCATGATTGACAAATAAAAGTAATTCCTTGTGGGGAGATTAGCAGCACAGAAGAGGTTTGTCTTTAATATCCGGCTATTCCACCATGACAGCAACTATAGACATCAGAGTACTGTCTGGCTTTGGCACTAGGTGGGTTTAACCAAAGCTAAAAGTGTAAAGCTCCATCCTTCAGAAAATGAAAGGTGGGTAAAGTGAGAGACGTGTGCCTGGGGCGATAAAAGAAACTCTCATGACAGCTGTATTCCACATTCAATCCAAATGAAACAGGAAGATATGCTGTATCCACAGACCGGAAGAGCCATCGCCAGGTTAAAATGGCACAAGTGAAGACCACTTGGCGCCTCCGAGCTGCAAGCGTTGCAATCGCAGAGTAAGAGATGGTGTCACAGTGTCTTCTCGAAATAGCAGAACCAACTTGTTCCGTCGTGAGTGAACTCTACCAACAGGGGTCGAGAAATATTCCACTGAACTGCTCCAGCAGAGGCTCGGGTGGATCAGAGGCTGCGTAGGGCCCCATGCTTGAGAGCTACACGAACCTAAAGACCAACTATCAGTTTCTACTTTAGCTCCTGCTCCGACTCCGGCCTGCCATCACTTTGCTGTACGGCAGCTCCTGTGACCTTGGAATCCTTGCATTGTAAAGTTGTATTGAAATAAAGTGCTTCTTTGAGAGCGGTTTTGTGGCTGTTCTTTAGTTGTCAGTAGCAGTTAAGTAAAGTCTGCTCCTTGTGGAGATCTGACCAGAAGAGTTGGGTTGGAATTTCAACACTGCCCCGAGAGAGAGGCGAGGGGAGGAGGGAGGCGCTATATATAGAGCACTGGAGGTCACTCTCTTACATACCCACCACTCCCACTGACCCCTACTCATACACAAGTGCACACACATGCAAACACAGACACACTCGTCACAGAGACACACACAAATACACGTATACATGTAGGCGGTGGTTTTCCAGGGCAGACAGTGACAAATCAGGAAAACTAAGTAATGTGATTAAACTACAAAGCAAATGGCACTGATCTAATTCAGCGAATGCAAGGTTGACTCTAAACAGAGATAATCCAGTAAAGCTTCTATGTGACATGAATTTAAGGTGCGTGTGTGTGTTTCGTGTGAGTATGTGGGAATGTGTACATGCATGTGTGAGTGGGAGCGTTATGCATGTTGGTGGGCAGAAGAAATGAGAGTAGGAAGACATAATGGTGGCCGATAAAGCTGTCGATGTAGCGCACCAGAGCACTTCCCGGGACCCTCATAGACATTTGCATGAGTCAGCATTTTAAGAGATGAGTCAGGAGAAATCTGCCACGTCTAGTCAATACAAGTCTACCTTGGTTTAATTACATTTTATGTTGTAAAAGATTTATTTAACATAATGTGTTGAGCAAGACTGAGACAAAGAAATTAAGAAAGAAAGAAAGAAAGAAAGAAAGAAAGAAAGTCCTGAGATACCAAAAGTCAGATGAGCAACAAGCAGCATTAGGGAAGAGGAGACAGGAAGGACATAAAGAGCAGACCTGCAGTGATTAACTGATGAATCGATGAGTTGATGGACAGAAAATTTTGTCAGCAAGTATTTTTATAATTATTGTTTTAGTCATGTTTTACATGAAAACAGCTAACCCTCCCTGTTTCCAGCTTCTCAGATGAGAGGGTTTGATTCTTTTTTTTGTCATACACAATAAGTAAACTGAGTAATCTGAGACATCATCAGACATCAGCATGGACTGTAGAAAATTTTAACGGACTATTTTCCAGTCAAACAATTAAGCGATAGAGAAAATAATCCGCAGATGAACTGGCCACAACAATAGTGGTTAGTGGGAATGCAAGGATGTGAGGCTTTTTGTAGGGCAAGGTGTTATTCTCTCTGATGTACTGGATGTACTGTAGTTGTGCCATGCTCCCTCGCTGTGCTGCTCCTAAATGATAGCTTCTCATTAAAATAAACATGTTTGAATCGTAAATTGTAAAAATAATGGATGTGGCTACCATGACATCACCAATTGGTTTGTGTACTGCCGTTTTGAAGCCTCAAGTTTGGCATTTCGGCCGTTGCCTTCTTGTTTTTTTGGAGCCAGAAGTGATCATGTTTGTATGAGAGGAGAGCTGTGGAGGAGTGAGGAGTGGATCTGACTCATAGATTGTGGCGACGCCTCTCATTCAGCATGTTGCTGACATTGACTTTGGGCCTTGATAAAATGTAAACAGTTGAGTTATAAAAAAAATGCACCACTTGTACAGCTGTCATGTATGTTGAAATTAGCCCTAGAGACTGTTTTTGTACCAGGCTGTAAACATGTTTATTTCTGCTGTTAAACTGGGCATTTTAACATGGGAGACAGTGGGGTTTTACTCTGTTTTGGAGTCAGCCTCAAGTGGCCACTTGATGAACTGTTTTTGGCACTTCTGCATTGGCTTCCTTTTTCAGCCCTGGAGGTTGCCGCTTGGTTTGAATAGACTTTTTTTTCCTACTGGGCATCACGGCTGCCACACAGATCCTGGCTTTAAATTGGAAACCTCCTCATACAGTTGCAAAAGCTCAATGGATTAACACATATGTTGATATAATCAATATGAAACTATCAGTGGAAAGAGTGCATGGTGCTGGTACTATCACAGCATGGAAAGTTATGGCAGATAAAATCAAAGAACTGCTGTGATCACTATTTCTATTTATTGCTAAGTTTTAAATCCATGTGTCCTGCAAATATTACATGGAGGCCCTTGTGTATGGGATGGGGTTGGGGTGGGGGGTCGCCACTAGGTTTTGCTTTTTGTCTTGTTTTTTGTTGCACTGTTGTTTTGGTTTTCACTTTGTTTTGCTTATCTGATGCAACAGGACAAGACAACTCTACATCTAGATTCAGGTTTACTGTCATCCATCACGTCATACCACTAAAGAAGCATGCTGAAATGATGAATCATGACCAACATGTGATAACACACATGCACACACCCTGACACATAAAGAACACAGCTTTCAAACATAAGTCGTCACATGGAGGTTAAAATAAAGCCTGGGATGTTAACTTGGGCTGGTGAAGCATCGCAACAAGTTTTCTTGGCTTGTAAAAAGACAAATCACTCCTGTACAGCTTGTACAGTTTGTTGGCAGTGTCTAAGTAAAGTGGCTTGCGATGAGTCACTTTTAAAAGCAGACAATTACCATAAAAAACACACCGGCTGCCCTCGACAAGACCTAGCAGAGCCAAACCTGTATGTTGTCAGAGGAGGCGGCTGACAAACTCTCATAGCGTGCTATTATTGTATTCTGGCATTTTTATTGTGTTACTGTTGGACTTGTAGTCAGTTAGTTATGACAGCTTTAAGTGGTAAATCTGTACGCTTAAATCACAGGTATATTCATGTCTAGAGTTGAGGAGTGTGACAAATGTGTGTTTCTCAAGGATTATAATTTGAAAAAGCCTCCTCTACTCATGTGCTTACTAACATCACAGATGTAAACAAACCCTTGACAGCATCAGAAGATTATAATAACTTTACAGGTTACAATCTTGTGTGACATTTTGACCCTGTTGTTTACACTGGGATTCTGGGTTGTTCCTTTAACCAGTCAACCTGTTTAAAATCAGTGTGTGTTGACATAGCTGATTGACGCCCACACATGATTATTCCTGTACAGCTGGCATGAGACTGAACAAGTTCAACTTGATGAGGTCGGCAATTTATCTAGCGATTTCACCTGATAAGTATCTTATGCTTGAAAACACAAACTGGACTTATCAGGCCTGTTTCTAGCCTTCTGTCTGCCTTCATCATCATGACCTTGGAGCGGACAAACCTATGCTACTGAGTGTGGACCTGTAACTGAAAGAAGCCAGAGTTTAAATGAGGAAACACATGCACTATCTCACCCTGGTCCCTGTGATTTCTTTTGTTAGTACATCACATAAATGGCTGAGGGGGGAACTATCAACACATCCCCTGCAATTCCTCTGTAACCCTAAGACCAACATAACCCCTGCTGACAGTAACCTTCAGCACACACCTAATATATGAGCTCCACATGGCTGCCCTGCCAACCACACACACACCAAAATATTTTTATGATGTCTAAGGGGCACAACATGAATACCATTTAGCAACACAGCACATTGAAAGGCATGCATGTCACTCTTAAACTAACCACAGAAGTGCCCAAACATATACGCATACATGCACAAAATAAAAGCTAACACAAGCAGTGTTCAGTCGGTATATAAAAAACAACAGAAGAACCTGCTGGTTGATTTCTACATCCTCTATAACAACAAGAAAAACATTGATGTTACAGTATAGGTAAACTACAGGCTGCATGGTGATGACCACATTAGAGTCCCAGTGGTAAAATAAGACGGCAGTGCTTTCTGCTTACTGTAATGTCTCAGGTTCATGAGCTCATAACTGAAAGTGGAGGAAAGTACAGTATGTCCAGTTGGCGACAGCCTGGGACGATGCTGTTGGGCATTCGTCCCAGATTGACTCGGAGTGACATACAGTAGCTTTACCTTCCGTGTGGTAAACATCGACTCACTGACTGAGGAACTGACTAAAAGATTTTTGGAGCGTAAACAGCACATGTCGTAGGGTTGACAGAATGATAACACATGTAAACATCATTTATATTCAATGGTAAATTTTGTTGAGCTTGACAGTGTTTTTTAAACAAAACTCAAAACTAGTGCAGGGCACAAAGATTACAACAAAGTCAAAGACTGAGTACTTATTGTGCTGAGTAATGTGCTGTATAATTCATACAGAAAACTGCTGAGGAGCCAGATTTACCCTCCACTAACCCCCGAGCAGATCTCTCTCTCGCTCTCAACCCCTTGTCTTCCATTATTCCATTACGTAACATTGCCAAATATTGACAGTGTGGATCATGCTGTATGCTGCCTGTTTTCCAGTCTCATCCACTCCTAACACACAGATACACAAACAAAATAAGCGTAGTCACTGTACACTGCGGGATCTACTGACGACTAGTCGGTCTGCTACGAGGGCAGACCGCATCACGCATTTGTTTGGCTCAACAGAAACAACAACTGCGATGTGTTAGCTGTACTCACTCCCTCCTAAGGACTTGAGCAGAGACTTGATGCTGATGTCAAAGAAGCCTGAATCCTGCTGGCTGGTCGCCATGGCTGCAGAGGCTATGTCGCCACGGTGACAGACAGCAGAGGGAGGACAGGACGGCAGGATGAGGCGTTGCGGACGGAGCAAGTGAGAGAAAGAGGAGTGCGCTCCGAGAGAGAACGACTGGGAGAGAAGGAGAGAGGGATGCGGGTGGGCAGCCAGTGATGCGGATGTTGCGGCTGTCTGCTGCTGACTGTGTGTGTGTGTGTGTTTGTTTGTGTGTGCGTGTCGTGCACAAATGAGTGTGTGTGTGTGTGTGTGTGTCAAAGAGGAAGAAAAAGAGAGCGGCACTCAGCCTCGCCTGCGCTCTGTGTTGCTATCTTGCTGGCTAACACCCCCCATCCCCTCTCTGTTTTGCTCTCTCAGGACAGTGATACACAGATGTTGGTAGACGCAGGCAGCCAATCCTCTTAGAGGAGAGACAGAGAGGGAGAGAGAGAGCGAGGGATGGAAAAACATACAGTAGATAGTACTGCATGGGAGGGGGGTGGCGGAGAAGAGAGGGAGGGAAGATGGGAATGAAGAGGCAGTGGGAGGAGAGATACCGGAGTAATTAAGATTAAAGAAACCAAGGGCAGAAATGCAGAAATGTTTCCTGCTGAATGTTGTCCAGTTCTATATCGCAATAAGTGCTGAGTGAGCATGCTGCAAGCCCGCCTCGACCAATGAGAGCCAAGAGAAGCACTGATAGGCAGTCAGCACCAGCGAATAGCTAGGAATAATAACTGGTCAATGGCATCAATGCCTCACATGTGCCTGACTCCGTACTGCACATTTATCTAACCAAGGTTTGAGCATGAAGTGCATACAGCATGAATGCTCCTTCTAGTTGACAGTGAGATGGACACTGTTGTCCAATAATGCAATACATACATTCTTTAATAAAAAATAACAAAAAAGAGATATGATCCTTTTCATGTTCCTTGAGCTATCTCAACATCATGCATGGTTTTTAAAAATATTTTGTGCGTGATTTCTTTGTCCAAAGTCACTCCTTACTTGCTATACAGTGCACACTAATACATGCTGTAATCAAAGGGGTGTTCTCCACTGGAGATGGACAGAACATGTCCCTCTAACTTTTATAGTTTCTAACTAAAACAGTATCCTCTTACTGTCCAACCACCAAAATCCGGCTGGGAGAAGCTCTGACTAGATCCAAATGCTCAAATGCTCACGAGTCTTTTAAATGAACCAAATCCACAGAGGAGCTCTAATACAAAACATCCAGTAGCGGAGACAAAGACTGTTGATGCAGTGCCGAGGCAAGTCCAACTAAGGTTTTCAAAAGGCAGTTGTGAGACATAAAATTGGATATACTCAGGGGGTTCAGCAGCTCAGCGGGTGGAGGGGGGGGCGTCCCATGTACAAAGGCTATGTCCTTGCTTTAGCGGCCAATTCCAGCCAATGGCCCTTTGCTGCATGTCATAACCAATCTCTCCCACCCTTTTAAACTTGAACTGTCCAATAAAATAAAAAATGGGAGTACAATGGGAGTACTAATACACAATGAACAACTGTAACAGACATGCTCGAATGGGGACTTAAAGCTTCCACTTGGGGATTGTCTGTAGTACAGATGTGCTACATTTTAGGTTTGGATTGGTGGTCGAGGGTTTTGGCTTTTGTGGTTGGGAAAACTAAACAGTGTAAGGAAATGAAAAACCTTATCCCATTATAAACCTCTAGAACTTGAAGACAGACTTGCTGCTGTTTGTCCCTTATAAGTCAAGTATGTACAAAATACTGATGTCAACATTTAGAAGTTTAAAAAAATGTATTCATCAGTGTAGCTCTAACCATTACATTTGCTTTACACCAACAGCAGAGATAAATGATGATGTGTCAGGTGATGAAATGACAGCAGTGACATACTGGAGGGTGGTGCTGCACAGGCAGTTAACTTGCTTGTGTCATTTGCAGTCATTTCTATACAATGGTAATGTTTTGGCAACCTGTTCGGCTAAATCAACTGCGTGGTAATTAAAGTACTGTTTTGTATTCATAGCAGGGGCCATTATACATGACGCAGGCTGCTCTTGCAGATACAGTTTTAGGGCCCTGTCACACCTTCCTCTAATGGAACCATAGTTCAGTTAATTTGTGGTTCATTTTCACTTGTGCATCTTTTGGATGGTTTGAACTTATGGACCAAATACAGGAAGTTCAAGAGTAGTGTAGCGCCTCAGTACATAGTGCATAGTGCGTGTGTGTGTGTGTGTGTGTGTGTGTGTGTGTGTGTGTGTGTGTGTGTGTGTGTGTGTGTGTGTGTGTGGTTTAGCAACAGAGAGAGTGACGGTGGCTGCTCTGACAGGTGTTGGTGATCAGAACAGAGGAGAAATAAGCAGTAATGTTGTCAAGTGGTAGTAAATGTTAGTTTGTCCATGAACAATGCAACATAACAAAATGAGCTGTGGTAGCACACGGGGAGACGAGGAGACGTTTTTATAAAGAGTCAGTTGGAAAAAAAATCACATAAACTCCCACACTTTTCAATTATTTTCCAAGAGGATGAAAGAGAGTGGATATGAGAGGGCAGGAGAGCCTATCTACAAACCAATCACTGCCAGTATTGGGAGACGAGGCTCACAAAGATGATGATGACAAGGCAGAGATGTCATGTGTAGTTCTTTAGTGGGCTTGCATATTTGCAGTCTGAAACTAAACTAACTAGATCTAATGTATACTATGTCACAAAAATACTGAACTTGGCTTGGACTTCTAGGTAAAAAGGCCTGTAGCCTAAGAAATCAAATTAACACAAAACAGGCATCCGGCAGTGGTGTCAGTTCCCCTCTGTCTCTCTGAGTAGTATTAGTAGTAGTAGTATTACTTCCCCAGTGTTAATGTGGTTTACACCAGATTCTTACCCTACCTATGGGATGCAAGTTACAAACAATTACTCTGAAAATGTTTGCCTCTTTTTAGGTGGCAGGAGTGAGAATTAGTCATCCTTAACGTTGGTTGTGTTGTGGCTTCAGAATGATGAAGACAGTTATGAGAACAATTAGATACAAAATAGGATGTAGGCTCTTTTTTTGGCAACTATCGTGTTTTTTTCTCAAATGATGTACCGGTTTTTAGGCATTCTGTTATCTCAGATGACGTCAATGGGAAAGCATCTCCCTGGAGGGGAAGGCTCCGCCCTTGCAGTCAGCTACTGTTAAATAGCATTAGCTTATCCTAGCTTGAGAGACTGAGGTAAAAAGTGTAGTTATTGGGCTTATTTGATGAACCATCCCTTACCTAACATTTTTACTGGTTTACCATCCCACCCACTTTTAATTTGTTAAATCCCTCCTCCCTAAGTAACTATGTGGGCCAACACCAACATTTACCAGCGCTTTGCTTGCGGCAAATATTAACCTTCCACTCCACTGCTGTGGTTACATTGACAAATCATTTAAAGGGCTTAAGTATAGTTTCTGGTAATTAGATAACAGTGAAAGAAAGTAAATTCTCACTCTCCACTTTAAAGTAAACAGTCTTGTTCCCTTGGCTGTCCTCGCAGTTTTTTGTCTGAGCAGAAAGGTATGATGGCCATCGTGGCAATGATGCTATGGTTGGGTGACTAAGAGTGGAAGTACAAGTGGATAATTAGGGTCATCATGTAATTCCCTGGATGAACTGCGGAAGTGCCACAGGACATGTGAACGGGTGAGAGTGGGAGAACAGAGGCGGGGGGCAGAAAATGAGAGTGAGGAGAGGGGAGGAGCAAAAAGTGCATAAGATACAGTATCATGCAAGGCTGCAGCTCACAGGAGAGCTACCGAGCACAGGATGGCCTGGTTCACATTAACAGACAATTACAGTCTAATCTCAAAGGAGGAGAAATATAGCAGAGAACCACTGCAGGCCTATTCCTGTCTGCAACTTCTGCTTACTTCATTACCGTCCTGGGCCAAATAGTACCAGCAATAACAATGTCCGCCTTGGTGTTAACCTGCTTACTGAATCCAGAAAATTCAGCCAAGTTGACAATCAAAGAAAAGTAATCTGATTTTCAAAGTTCCCCTGCAACTTCATGTTTTTTGTATATACCCTTTACTTGCTGGTGCACCAAGCAGCTGAACTCAAAGATGGTTACTAAATAATATTTGACCAAGGTCTGTTCTTTGTTATCTCAACCCACTGCGACCTCATCTCTTCTTACTCAAGAGAAAGTATTAAAATGTCAAGGATTACTGTTTGTTGACTCTATATCTCATATTTCTCATTAGGTTAAAAAGTTACATCTGCCAGCTGTGGGAGGCTCTAGTTGTTATGTATGGACAAACTAAACATGACACAGGTAGTTTTGGGTGAGTGGGAAAGCTGTGGGCGAGGCAAAGTAAGACCAGTATTTCTTGCAAGCTAAAAAAGCAAAGTCAAGAGAAACAGAACAGGGAAGCACGCAAGTGCACAGTGTTTGTTTGGGTGCTTCTCGTGTTCACAATATGAAAATGTATTCAAATTCATGACCTACAATGAGAATAGGCCCATATTTACCACAGAGCGACACACATTTATTCAGCATGCAAATAAAAATCATGGACATAAATACACACACACACACACACACGCACACACACACACCCTTATGGAGGTCCTAAGATTCCTCAAATTCTGAGCAGGGGCCTAGGCATGCCAGCTGTTGGAATGTGACTCATCCACACACACACACACACACACACACACACACACACACACACACACAC
>JAPZEB010000006.1:18013470-18026689 GCA_029783705.1 Chaetodon striatus
GTGATTAACGTGATATTTTGTTAATAAACAGACTAACGGAGCCTTTCGTGTCTGACAGGCAGTGAGCAGTGGTGGGAGGAGGGACGAGCAGCGCACGTTGTGTTTGTTTACCAGAAAGTTTATGGGTTTTTGGGATGACAAGAGGAGACATGGCAGAGTTAGTCTCTCATGAAAACTAAAACTGCATCAACGTAGCAACATTTTGGATTTAAAGCTGACGAAAGAGCGATGCGGTGCATTATTTTAAGCTGATCTTTTGTCGGATACCCTGTTTCTGTTTATTTCTGTGCCTCCCTTGCAATGGGGATGACTGATTCATGAAGTTAAAATGAGGAATTATCTATACGATGTTGCCTTATTTCACAACAAAAATCAAATAAAGTGGCAGCTTGCTGAAGGGAGATAGCCATGGAGCTGAATTTCAAGCTAAATGGCTATTTCTAATAACAACCTACTTGCTGTCGGCTATACTGTATATCAAGTCCAGTAAATATCACAATATAAAACCTGTGTTTTGTGTTTAAAAAATACAACTGGAAGATGGCAAGCAGGTGACTCTGATTTCGAGCGCACAGCTGATATTTACATGGTTTGTTTACATGGCATAACAGAACGGCATATTTATGTATTCAGAATATTCAAAATAACTGTAACAACATAAATCACAGTACATCTGTTAAACAAGGTAACACTACTCATCTTATCTGCCTTTCTCATATGTTCACCTGACATGTGCTCGTGTTAACTGGTCCATTATAAGCAGATGAGTACACACACACACACACAATAGCAGCACACAACCAGAGGGACTGTTTGAGGGTCACAGTTCACACAGCAGTGTCTCCTTGACACAGTTAGGTTGATCAAATAGATAACTCCTGTGAAGAATGTGTGTGTGTGTCAGTAGTTTTCATGCCAGGCATACCTGTCTCCCCAACATCAAAGCCTCAGTCATGCACATTATCACAGCAGAGAAGTCCCATAATATTCAATTACACTGCATTTCTTGGGTCGACAATTCAACCTTTATAATCTATGAGCTCATTTGTTGAGGAGTTAATTTTTCCTGAAAGACATGTTTGTGCAGGTGGTATTTTGTTACACAGGCACCACCTCACTGTATGCCTACTTTTCTCTCTTCTTTTGAAGTTCAGCCAAATCCCACTGAAAAATCTATAGTCGGATACAAAATGACTCCCGAAACCTCTCCGCTCTGCTCGCCCTTAATATGCCATTATCTTGAATTTAATTCTGACTTTTTCGTTCACATCTCTCCAACATGATCCTTTCAGTGTCACAGGTTTAATATAAAGACACGCTTGACAAGTCTTTCCTTAAAACTCCCTCTTAACTATCATCGCTTGTAATGTTGCTGACCTGGGAAAGATCATTCTGTCATAACTGCAACTTTGGGTCACTCTGGATAATAACATCAGCTAAAATTATATGTGTGAAAATGTCCTAAAAGTGTGAGGCCTCCTTCTGATTTTGACCTGGCTTTGGCTTTTCAGAAAGAGACAGAAACACTGGATCTGTTTGTTCACTGATACTATTGTAATTTCTAAGGGTAGACAAGGACAGAGTCTCACTGATGAACAGATCATCCTGCAGCTAAAAGGTTACAAGTTCAGGCACAGACAGGCCTCAATTATCAACTGCAGTAAGTGTGCCAAGCATGTTACGTTTGGGAATGAAACAGGGGATGAGACTCTACTAAAATTGCAGCAATACTGTCCGAAAATACTTTAAAACACAAGCATGCTAATGCCACTTAATGGTAAGTTTACTAATGTCAGATTCTACAGTTGTGCATGGTAAGACTGTACGTACATATATACAATTTAATGTAAGTCAGTTCTCACCACTGAATTTGACCGTGCCCTGCTCTATTATACTTTGACTGACTACTTAAGGTCTTGGCGCTCTCCCACAGTTGGAAGTGTTTGGACATGAAATTCCCAGAACTTAAGGTAAGCTGAGAAAGAGTGAGTGGTTTGGGCAAAACAAAATACTGCGCTTCAATCTGAGGCTAGAGCCACATGTCTTTTTCCCCATTCTGTAGAACAGGGATTAGTGGAGTAATCTTGTGCTGTTTTCTTAAAACACAAAAGGTATCACTTTACACAGGGTCTACAAAAGGTCACAACAAAGACACTTGTCAAGCTCTCAAGACACAGCAAGGAAGAACCTTGCTATGGTGTACATGGGGAGACAAGACAGAGGGGCTCTGAACAGATAGTAAGGGATCTAAAACTTTTTCAAATTCTAGGTAGGATAAAACCCAGCCCGCATTCTTGTCAGGGAGTTGAGGATCATTGTTTCAGCTAGATGTCTTTGTATCATCTCCAGCCTCAAAACACCCTCAGGTCAAAAAAATCAGGATTATTACAAAAACAAAGTGTTGCATGTCACTTGCACCTTGCCTGATGTTCTTTCCTGGTCTACACTTGTCAGGTTCACTTTTAACGACATAAACATCACAAGCTTGTTTGCACCTACCTCCAAGGATCCTTGTCCTCTTTCTGGACCTAGACTGGATCTTTGTGAACCTCCCAGTGAAGTCACTGGGGTCAAACATGTCCAATGACAGCGAGGCAATGCGCTCCAGAACTATCCCATCCTGGCTTTGGCTCTGGATGTCCAGATCCAGGTCCTGACCTTGGCTCAGAGAGAGGCCATTGCAGTGGTCTGAAACACCACTTTCAGCCCCAAGGCTTGTAGTGCTTCCAACATCTTCTAGAGACATGTCTTCGCGAGCCGCAGGAGCTCAATATGCTCCTGGTAGTCTGTTGTCAAAAGCTGGCCCTCCTTGGAGCTCACAAGGAGAAACTACATGATGGTTCTACGGTAGACTCAGCGGGAAAACACACAAAAACATTGGTAGCCTTGTTCCAGAAAAGCAGTACTTTGAAAGAAAAAAAAAGATTTAAATAGACTGTTCAGGCAGTCCTTAAATCCCAGTTTTCAGTTTCTTCATCTCCTTTTTGTCCACATTTTGGTATCCAATTTCTTCTCACGAGGATTTCTTCTCTTTTTTTGTCGAGTTCATTCAATCCAGAGACGGTGAGCTCAGTGCTTTGTTGTTTCAGATACACAGCTCTCCTGAGAGTTCAGGTTCTCCCCTCGAGAGTTTCTCACTCTCTTGCTTAATGTAAAGAGAAAAACTGCCTCTGTGTCATTTTGTTTGAGAGGCAATTTTATTTTCTGTGAAAGTTCAGTTGTCTTCTCCTCACATGCCCTGTTTTTGCTCTCACCTGTTCTTTGTTTCTTTCTCTCTGTGTCTCTCTCTCTCACCGCTCTGAGTCTCTGAGGCACAGCTGTGTTTCTCCGCTCTCAGGTGGTGAACAAGGGAGGGATCCAATTCCAAGAACGCAGCTTGATTGGGTGGTTTGGGAAGTTTGGGTGGTTCTTTCCCTCTCACCGTCTTCTTTCTACTTTTTTCTCTCTCAGGGGGTTTTCCAACTACCTCCCTCCTGTCACTACGGACTGCTTGGCAATGACCAAATTATTTTGTTTCTTGCTCACACGCCTGTTTCCATCTTGTTGTTTCATCCCTTCCCTCTCACATAGTAGTAAAGCAGGACAGAACGGCATGCATGTGCTTGATTCAAACAGCCAACACATGGCATGTGGGTGTGAGTAAGAGTCAGAGTCTCTGCCCTCACTGGTCGAGGCTGTTTAGCCAGTTACAGTAAGCTCAATGTGTTAATGGTGTAGGATTACTGAGGGTGGACACACCCCTCTAGAGAAGGGGGAAACAAAGCCAAACACAAACAGGAAGAATCCTGCACACGGGGACAGACAGAAAGTGTTTTTGTAGGAGGCAGTCTTGATTAGCAGATGTATTTCAAAGATAAACTTGAGGTTGCATTGCCAAACAGTTTGAAATCTGCCCCCACATGTATTAATACTCATCTGTCTTAGTGAGGAGCTGGTTTAAAAAAAAAAAAGAGTAAAAGTAGAAAGATAAAACTTAGTGATGGCAATAAAAACTTGGCGGGACCAGGAATTAATGAAGGTCTCAAAACCCAAATTACCCCTCTGTCTCTTATCTACAAGGAACAAATCTTAGAGGAAGTACAGTGTACTGTTTTGGTCCAGCCCTAATTACATGCACCCACTTCCTCTACATTTAAAAGCAAATTTGCTTAACAAAGAACAGGGCTAAGAAATCCTGCATTACTGTCTTTGGCATGACCATCATCATGATATTTCTGAATAATAGTCTGATAAGGGTCTTTGCATCAAACATGCCCAGTAAATTTCTGCTTATTGCAAGAGTAGCCAACAGTGTGCTTGAATTCTTTGCTCTTTTAAAGTCAGTCCATGGTCTTCTCCTACACACCTGTTAACCTGTGGGTGTGCAGAGGTTTTGCTTTTTGCTAAACAAAAAGCAGAAATGTTTTTAAAAGTCCTCCAAATAAAGATTTTCCATAAAGTAAATAGACGCCCTTTTAGACACAGGACAGACACTAACGCATCAAAATTAATCAAAGGTGGATATTCTTAAACTATTGTCAATCACGCTTTTGTTTATCCTGTATCTTACTCACTCTTTCTCTGTAGGTAGGGTTATTATCTCTCATGAGACACCTACCCCGAGGTGACTTCCTGCTGTTTATGCCACTATTGTCATGACATCAGCTCCATTGAGTGCCTCAGCTGAGAGCTCTTGTGTGCATATGTGAAAACAACAAAACTTTCATATCCTCTTGAAAAGACTGCCACACATGTTAAAGTAAATAAGATCAACAGCATGACAGTGTGTCTATGTACGGCACTTAAATATATTCACACAATATAATATCAACCTTACAATCTTAATCTGTATTTTTCTCACAACAAGTAAATAGATTAGGTATTTTCACTTTCTGTCAGTGAAGTTTCACTGGTTTAAAAAAACACGAGGAATTCCCTGATGCATAAAAAAAATTTAAAAACTGAAATGACCTGATAATGATGGCAGATATTTGTCTCACTTCTTTACAACAAGATTGCATTTTTAATGAGATGTTTAAGTTGACATTTTTAACAGTCTGCCACATTTTCTGCATCGACCATCTGGCACGGAAACAGTTAATGGTGGCAAACAAGCACAGGGAGGCACGGTGCCAAAGTCAGTTAGAGAGGCGTGCCATCCCCTAGGGGAGTACAACAGCCAAGTATTAAGACAGACGCACTCGCTCTTACACACACATGCACACACGCACGCACACACAAACAGGAGATTGTTTTTGTCCTTTCATTAACTGACAACTCTGGCCAACCAATCAACAAAAACACACAGGTTACCCAATCATCTTCAGGAATGTGTTGGCAAAGACAGAGCAGGGCGCTGGGGCGACGATGATGGGCGAGACACGAGATGGTGACAATGACAAAATATAAAAATCTGTTCGACAACATGTTTTTTTTTAATCATTTTGTCTGCTGTACATGTTTATCAACAATATGCTGATGTAAAACATTAAATGTGAGATATTTTGACTGGCGCTGGTTGCACAGTGGTTGATGGATGATAATGGACTCCACTGGGGTTCTCTGACAAGCTACTCAGGTTTGCCGCTCTCTTGTTTGCCTGACCTGATTAGTCTGTTGTGTTTACACTCAGTAGGTCAAATGCTGACAATCTCACTCTTCATACACCCGAGATAATCCCATCTATTCTTCCTTTTGCACTATTTCTTAACTCTGTAATGTAAAGAGATGTCTTGATTTGTTTTCACGTGGGTGTGTGAGTAGACAGTTGATAAAACTGATGTGAAATACAGTAGGTCCATTAATGACAAGATTCAAACATATATCCTAATCTGTATATAAACACAGGAAGTCTAATGAATCACCACAGATTAGGGATGTAAATTAGCTAGCCTTAGCTGCTCTGCACTGCGCATCACCCATGTTGGGTGGGAGCTAGCAGCACCACTCGTTCATGATTACTGCTGGTATTACTGTCCCAGCATTGCTGCAAAAACATGGTGGCCATCCTTCAGTCTTCCCGCAGGTAGCCCCAGTGAGCAAGCAGCTTCATTTTGAGCTGCAAACCCCTTTACCATTGTTCACTATGGCCTGTTAAACTGCCTGTTCAAGGTGGGAATATCATGCTGTTATGCCATCTTGCCGTTTTGTAAAAAGTTACAGCTGGGGAGTCGGGGGCCAGCATCGGAGGTAGAAACAGTACCAAAATGATGTCTGTGTAAACGAGACAGCCAGCAGGAAGGGATCATTAGCCGGGGTGTGGCATTTTGATGTCATATTACGCATGCGACCCAAAGCGGGAGATTTAAAATATAGCTGATAGTTGCTAGTGGCTAACTCAAAGAAAAAGAACAGTGGCTGAGATTGGGAAAACAATGAGGCCCAGGAGCTCCTTACCTCCCAAGCTGAGGATGACATTAGCTACCATATACTGCAATAGGAATGGTAAATGATTGTTATTGCCATGTTATGCCATTGTTACTGTCAAAAAAGTGCTGCAGAGGCATGTTATATGTCACACTAGAGGCCAGCGGAGTTGTGTTACATCTCACGCCCGCCATGCTTTTGCAAAGGGGGCACGAAGAAGGGACTTCGTAGTGACCTATAGCGCCATCTCTGTGTAAAAAGGGTTTATGTTAGTGTTGACATTACCAACAGTTCTAACAGCGCTAACAATGATAACATAGTTGACACTGCTAAAGGGGGTTTGGGGCTCAAAACTGAGCCACTGACTCACCTGACACACAAAAAACACTGCAAGTCAATCTCATGCCGCATACATCACTGATATTCACAAGTGTTCCTTTTTTATTACCTTAACTTCACTTTTACTTGGCTAAGTGAGCAGATGTTGCACATAAATCACCCTGAATCTGAATTATGAGCCAAGCATCACCTTCCACCCACTGCACTGACAAGCTTTGGTTGACTGGGACAACCAAACACACCCAAACAGACACACAAACCACAGGCTGAAAAGCTGGATAAACAGCAGCGCCATCTTAATAACTATCATTTCTCCAGTGTCTCAGTTCCCCTTCAGTCATGCATGTCTTTCTCTGTCTCTCCCATTTTTACTCAGTACTTTATCCAAACTCCAACTTTTCCTCTCATCACATCAGTCACTATTATGTTATGTCTAATGGTCTCCATGTTTCTGTCTCTCTTTGATGTCCCAACAAACAGACATATGTCCCTGCTAATAGGGGTATGGAGCTGGAACTAAGAGACGTGTGACTTGTCAAAGATTATAGGGTGCCAACCAGCCTCACTTACAGACTGAAATATAAAACTATTTCCTCTCCCACGCTGAAATGGTTGAGGTCAAAAGGAAGCCGCAAGGAATGTGCCACAGACACTTTGGGGCTTTTTATTATCATTAACAATCTCTTTTGCCTCTTAACTTCCTCGTCTTAACTTTACGACTTCATCGCCTACTGACTTCATTGATTTACTTGTTATCTAGCACAAGTTTGTGTATTAAATGACTTGTAAAGTATCTGAGAATGACGGATACTTTACAAGTGTTATAAATTTGGGTGGTGGAGCTACCTGTTTTATATTTGGGTCATAAACTGTGCCCTTAAGCATACTACACTAGATGCTATCAGCAGACACCACACACCTTTTTCAGCTATGTGTCTTGTTCTTTTATCCTTCTCAGAAGTACCCTCACCCCATAAAACACTTCTTCTCTGATTATCATGCCTCCACTTATCATTTAAATTGCACCCTTTGAGACCTCTGCTACAACGGGAAGTCTTTTATTTCTCCTGTCACTCAAATATGCTGTCATGTTAACAGTTGCCCAGATCGCCCCGGATGCTCAGCAACCCGGTCTAACAGGAGAACTGAGGGCATAAACAAGTTTACTTTTGGCTTAGGCACTTCAGCAACACTCCAGTTCAGGGGTTCACTGGGATGAAGGGTAAAATTGATGATAGAAATGCCTCACCACCGCAAGAATCAATCTCTTTGTAACAAAACAATGCAGCTTTGTGTCACAAGCATTATTGTTCCCAGTTGCAGCCTGAGGTTTATTCTGAGTACGCATGAGTAAGTACTTGTCAACAGCAGCACGGATAACTACATAAAGACTATTTTAATGGGACATCTTGGTTGCTCTGATGGTGAAAGCACGTACCACGTAACAATGTCTTATTCAACATCTTGTAATTATATATTATTATTGATGCGTTTGACAATATAAATTATTGATCTACCACTGGGTTTTGGTCAGTTTACAAGCAAGGGTGCATTCCTAAACTAGTTTTAACAGGCAAAGTAACTGAGACAGTATTATTTTTACTACATGTTTATACTGGCATTACACCGACTGATGAGGGCACACAGGGTGCTGCACACACGGCTCCTTAGAGTGAAAGTAATACTTTCACTTTTCTTTCACTTCTCTTTGCAGCGATTTAGTTTGTTTGCAACGTCCCTCTTGACATGTTTTGGAGCTTACAGACGCCGTCTAAGGCTGGGTGGTCATTCTTAGCACGTCCCGGGGCAGCAGTAGCCTGCTTATCAGACTGAACTGCCATTTCCTTTTTACTTCACTTGAATTTCAGAACAAACAGGAGTTCTGGAGGCTGCCTCAGGCAGCAGTATCAGGTAATATCAAAACATAATATGCACGGGAATGAAGTGAAAATAATTCACATCTTCAAAATGTAGAATATTACATGAAATGTATGAGGTTTAAAGATTTACAACACAAATACTACCATTAATTGTTGTCATGTTACAACTGTTATGACTATGATTACTGCCACTGCTCATACAACTGATCACAGTAATAGTGCGCACGAAAACAGCCAGCCAGTCTTTTACATTCGTCTGTTCTCCTGTCATCACAAGGCCAAAACACCGGCTCTGCAATGGTGCCCCCTTGAGCCGATTAGAGAAATAATAATTCCTCTGCTTATGCAATTAATCACATCTCTGAATCAGGTGGTCAGTTCTGAAGACACTTTAAGACGCTATAGCCATGCTTGAGCAAATGCTGTTCAGTTAGCTGGAACTGCGGGAGGGGAGAGGCATTAAAACCCTGTCAATTATTGCAAAGTCTGTGAGGAAGGAGGAGAATGTGAACAGCCACATTCATTAATAAATGCACAAATATTAGTCCTGGATGTACACATAAAAAAAGTACAGTATGCTCATCTGCCCTTCCATGCCTATATAGAGTTGTGTTATGTAACGCTGTCTCTGGGGTCTCTAATGTGCAAACTAATGCATCAGCAAACAGCCTCAGAGCTCCATCATATCTAACAGCACTAAAACAACATTCCCTGACCAATATGAAGTCCTAAATCAAACACATAAAACACTCAAGTCAAATTAATTCCCAACCAAACTTCTAAATAATTCTGTCAACACAAGGCTCAAAGAGGCTTATCAGATCATTGAAAGTAAAGAGTAAGCTGCTACTCTCTAAGCAATATGCAGGAGAGGACTTCAGCTATAAAACAAGCATTAATCTCTAGCGCAACAGCACCTGAGGCGAAGTCAGATAGGGAGTGTGATGGTAAGGAATGTGAGTGTGTGTACTGATGTCTCTGTATATGTGTGAACTTGTGTGTGCCTGGCGGAAACACCAGGTTATGTAAGCCAGTGGGAGTGAGGTGCCGGGAGGTATCTATGGAAACGATGACAGCGAGGAAAGATAGATAGTTCACCGGCTGACTGAGGTTCACCGGTTGGGAGTGAAGGAGATCAAACACAGTTTCTGCTTCTTTCCCACAGGTGGATGAAACTCAGTAACATCAAAACAGTGAACAAAGTGATCAGTGGCCCGCACACATCGCTGAGCAACAGCGCTAATATAGTGCACTGTGTCACTGGGTAAAAACATACCCTTAATGCTGCAGGAGACCCTGAACTTGAACCCTGACACACACTAACAACCCACATGAAACCATTTAACCGCAGTGTTTGAGCCAAAGATGTTTGTCACACTGCCGTGCTCCCTCCCTCTCTCCCCATGCTTCTTGTCTCTCTGCTGTCAGCTAACCAGTAAACACAAAGTGTTATGTACTTTAGTAGGCGTTATGGTCATGTCATCCCTGATTAGATGGTTGGACGATTTGTTCCTTGCACAAAGACTGAAATGAAACCAGTGATTCACCACACTCTGGTGCACAGGACTTGCCATAAATAATGAAAGACTAGGAAGTGCTGCAATCACACTGTTCCACCATAATTTAACTTACAAAATAGGATGTTGAATGCATATTCATTATGCAATTTTAATATCACATACAAATATATGAAACTGATATACATGGGAATACCACAGAGGGCAATAAATCTGTGTAGATGAATCTGTGTCACCAATGTCAAATGCCAAGTAAGGTGTGAAACCATCCACTAGACTGGTGCAACTGGAGACGCTCCACATTCTTCTAGATGGCCTGTTCAAGTCTGAGGTGCACAGACAGGCCTGTGCATGGTACATATTGAGGAAGCTCAACCACTGACACATATTACACAGACAAACAGGGCCTTTATGTAAAAATGGATCAACTCTTAATGAAGTATTTCACTGCTGGAAAGATGGTGATTTTACAAAGCTGGGCTGCAGTAGAAAGATGCAAATACTTAAAAAAAAAAGATAAATTTGTGCTACATGCCCACAGAAAACAGAGGAAAAAGACTGGCATTCGCTTTTGCTCAAGAGGTAGAAAACCCTCAACTACCAGAATGCACTGTGCTTCACTGGACCAGTAAATGCCCCAGCTGGTGGGTGAAGTAACGCAAGCTTGTCCCTTTTGACACAGGAAACAATATGGAGGTTGACTGGATAATTATCTTAAATTAAACTGTAACCTAAATACTTTTTCTGAAAACATTTAAGGCAAGTGAAAGAATCTTGATTCACTGTTGATCAGCACTGCCTGTAGTTTTACGGTTTGATCTCAGTTTTTTCCAGCCACCGTTTTAACAATAGCAGAAACAAGAAGTATGGTGCCCAATTTCCGTTCACAAATTCTACAGCCAAACAGTGCACAAAAATATGTTTCTGAAGACATTTTAGGCTAGAAATATGAAATACAGTAACAGAATCTTGGTTTATAATTTAAGAGCACTGCCTAGTGCCTAGTGTTTGATCGGTGTTTTGCCTGAAATTGAGAGAGAGAGGGGGGAGGGTCTGTGTTGGCTGGCATATGAAAGTGCGGAAGTACAATCTGTCGTTTGTGAAACAACCCTAAGATGAGCAGGGAGATCTGGGCGCTGTTAAGATGGAGGGAAGTTTGCCATTGTTCATTTACACATACTACCCACAATTTTATGGGACACAGCTGGTTGGAAATCGGCAAAGTATGCCTTTAAAGGTTTGTGCCAAGGATTATGATGTGTTTTCACTATCAGAATTGTGTGGGTTAAGAAAACTCTCTGACCCTTTAAATCATTAACTGGATAAATGAGAAAAAACATGGTGGTTGATATAAAATAAAGTTTGTCCTTTGTTGTTTCTCAAAAATTGACATTTTAAAGGTTTTGAAACAGCATCAACATGCAAAGTGTTAATCGAATAGATGTCAATTACACTGAACTGCATGAGAATTAAAAGACTGACCAAACTCCAATTCTTAACAAATATTTTTCTAATTTGTTTCTCTGTTTTCGTTTTTTTTTAATTAAATTTTTTAAATTTAATTTAATACCTTATAGTGGTGTGGCATATAAATTGTTCTAGCTCTGGCGACCAAGTGGCCCACCCTGTGTGTCATAATACACCTCCACATGCTAACCAACATGCATGTGATTAGCAAGGATTACGAAGTCTGTAGAAAATCTTCACATTCTTTAAAACACTTTAGCATTTATGTGGCTCCACTGAATTCTTGCTGTAGTCATTTCTAGTTATTCCTTCTGCCTTCCACTAACAGGACCTTAACTTGGACATGAGGAATAATTAGGCTAGTGAAATGGAGAGATATTCCACAGCCCTGAGATTTTGTAAATTGAGGACAGATATGTAGGAGTGGGGGGAAACGTCACAGGAGCCCAGCGCTGTGACACAGACGACATGCTGTCTGTGTGTGTTACTTGTAGTCCAGACACAGAACAATGGAGTTAACTGGGTCGCCGTTGCCGACTGGCTGTGCCAAACAGCTGGAGAGATGAAGAGGGAGATGATTGAGGAAGGAGGGGAGGGAGGGAGGGTGGGGAATAAGGAAGAACTGGCTTAAAATAGGAGCATGGACAGACCAGGCTGGGAAGGAAAACCAGTCATCCTCTTACCTCATAATTTCACAGCACACTCACTACTCATCGCAACACAATGTCAACACAATAAAAAAATAATAAAAATGTGTGATTTCATTTTGCAAGATGACAAGAAAGAAGTGTACAACAGTGGTGGGACATCTGACTGTATATGAGTGCATGTAAATAATACATGCTGTAACAGTGGCTTTCCCTCACAAAATATTCAAGCTGACTCCTGAGCATCTCAGCTGGAGAATAATAAAGTGCACAGCTACTCAGGCGGGATGATGCGCGCCACTGGACCATAACCCATTTAAGTTTCCCCATTTAAAGACAGTGTTTTAATCCACAACCCATAGCATCATCTCCACCATGAGGGAGACATCAGTGAGGCTCAGACATGATGTCACACATCCATGTGTGAAGTTACCTTACACTACGAGATGTTACATGTTGTATTTAAACCCCCAAACTGTATTTATTAGCAAATACCACTGGTGACTTTAATGCTGTGTTGTTAATGTAAGCTACATAGCTGGTAGCTAACATGCAGTGTAGCATATTATCTTTCACCGCCATCGCTAAGTGTGTATTTACAATCACCGTCGCTGTTCACATAAAGACTGTTGCTTAGCTAAACACTCACTACAAACCGACGCGGCATTGTTCGCCGTGATAGTGTGTGGGGAAACGTGGAAACGTGTTTAGGTTAGTCGTGTTTTATTTTATACATGCTAATGGGTGTCGACCACTATAACCAGCTAAGCCTGTAGCTAACTCGGTAGCCAACGAGCTAGTCCAAGCCCCTGTGGTAGTTATATCGATGTTATACCAAGACATTGCTCGGTTGCCTTTGTAGTCAACACAGCACCATTAAACACCAGCAGACACAGCACCAATGCGACATTAAACCGGACCGTACCTTATCTGCGTCGACCTTGGCGACTACAGGATCATTTCCTGGCACGGATTCTTTGTTTATGTGGTTTAGTGGGTTGTTTTCATCAATCCGTCTCGTCTC